>ONZA01015574.1:17390-31946 GCA_900322205.1 Kewa caespitosa | reverse complement strand
GAGGATATATGTGTGATCATACGGCGTAGACAAACCAAAAGGTCCCTAGGACAACGGGGACCAGTCATGACACGACTAGGGCCAACATACTATAATGATGTCACAAAGAGCTTCAGGGGATGGGAGATAAGTCTCAACCTTACCATGAAGGTCCCTTTCAGCGAAGAGATAATGGCTTACCCCCTCAACCTGAACTCTTGGATCGGGAAGATAAAGAGTTATAATGGGATGACATCTCCCCAGGAGCACCTGATGGCCTACGAAGCTGTAATGATGACCCAAGAAAGGAACGATGCCACCTACTGCCGGCACTTCTTCAATACTTTAGAAGGAAGAGCTCCAATTGGTTGGACAGCCTCCCCCGTCATAGCATCCACAGCTCTGACGAACTCTTTCGTGTCTTCATGGAGAATTTCATGACGTGCGAAAAGACCGAGAAGTGCTTGGAAGACCTCTTCAACACAGTACAAGGAAGAAAGGGACTGATGAAGGATTACGACAAGCACTTCAATGACGAGTACCTGGAGTTCACAAAGCTCGATCACACGATAGCTTGCACGGCGTACGTCAAAGGCATCATGAAGAGAAGTGAGATCTTGAAAGATTTCAAACATATGAAGTTGAGGAAGGAAAAACTCACCCTACCTTTCATTCGGGCCTACTCTTCCAAACTTTTCACTGCCTCAGAGAGGACTAAAAGAGATGTCGTGAACGTGGGGCATCGACGTGAGAAGCATCACGAAGAAATGTCGGCAAAGAAATCAAGAAATGAAAGTAGAAGGACGAGACCTTAAGCATCGAAAGGCCCCAATACAAGAAGAAGGGGTCAGGAAGAGGGGGGACAAAGTGCATTTAAGAATCGGGGAATGCTTGAAAGGAAGATGCCGGAAAGCACCGTAGTGAATCAATTTCTAATTTGCAACCAAGAAGACGTTTTTGCAAAAATCGACCATAATTTACTACCTGACCCAACCCCAATGAAGGAAGGCAATAGTAAGAGCTACTTCTTTTGTCACTATCACAAGGATCACGGAAAGAGCACAAAGTACTAACAAGAACTAGCCAGGCACCTCGAGAAACTGGCGCAAGAAGAGAAAATCAACTCTTTTCGGAAGGATAAGGGCATGACCAACGTCCCGTCGGGCCAAGGGGAAGCCGAGCCTGAGCCCTTGGGGATCTCTTCAGACTCCTATGAAGTGGTTGTCATCTCAGGTGGCCCGGCAGGAGGCGGTCTCACACACAAAGCTAGAAGAGCTCACCTGAAGTCCCTCGACCAAATGATGTTGTTCGAGGAAGTCGCTAAATTTGGGAAGCACATTGTCTTCGACAAGGAAGACATGAGACCTCTCCAATTTCTTCATGACGACACCCTCGTCATCGAGTTAAAGATAGCCAATACCTTGGACAAGAGCGTCCTGGTGGACACGGGGAGTTTAGTCGATGTTATTACAACAAATTGCCTCATGGACCACAGATATACTGCATACAAGACAATACCGATAAGCCACCCTGTATTAGGGTTCGGTGGGAACTAGGTCCAACCGATAGGGAGTATCTAATTGTTGGTAAGAATAGGGAAAAAGAGTGAGGCAAGACATGTCATCTCTGAATTCCTCATCGTTAGTGTTCCATTTGCTTACAACGTCCTCCTCCAACAACCAACGTTGATCAAGATCAATGGAACGCCAAATATGATTCGCTCACGTTGAAATTCCACAGAGACTATGGAGAAGTTGGTATGTTATCGGCGATTAAAAGACGGCTAGGGCTTGCTACATCGAATGCCTTAGCAGTAAGAGCGTCATTGCCGAGTAGACAATGACCGGTGCGGAAGCCAAGGAAGTACCTTTGGCCGAGACCAAGTCAAAGAGAAGAAAGAAGGAAGCAGCGGAAGAAGAACGGATCATTGTAAAAATAGGGGAAACTTCCACGGCAAAAGAAGAAAAAGGAAAATGAGTACAAAGCTTGATGGCAGATATCATCCCCCTAGAAGTTACCGACGAAAGGATAGAGAAGAGGGAATGAGCCACCCCCTCTGGTGGTAAGGTGGAGGTCATCTTTGACCCCTCTCGTCCAGTGCGAGTCATATACCTTGGTGACGAATTGGATGAGACCACCAAGGAAGAGCTGACGAGGCTCCTGCTAGAGTACCAGGATGTCTTTTTCTTTGGCCCTAATGAAATGCCCGGCATTGATAGATCTCTCATAGAACATAAGCTCGGCATAAACCCTAAACTCAAGCCGATGAAGCAGAAGAAGAGACACTTGGGTGACGAGAGGAGCCGAGCCGCATTAGCAGAAGTCAAGAAGTTATTGGAGGCCGGATTCATAAGGGAATGTCGGTACCCGAAGTGGCTTGCTAATGTGGTGATGGTGAAGAAGGCGACGGAAAGTTGGAGAATGTGCATCGACTACACATATCTGAACAAAGCCTATTTGAAGGACCATTTTCCCCTTCTGAGGATAGACAAACTAGCCGATTCTACCACTGGCCATTAACTTTTGAGTTTCATGGATGCCTTCTCGGGCTACCACCAAGTCTTCATGAGGAAGGAGGACCAGAGCTCAACGAATTTCATTAGTGACGAAGGGTTATTTTGTTACAGGATAATGCCTTTTGGCCTTAAGAATACCGGGCCTACTTTCCAAAGGTTCGTCCAAAAGGTCTTCAGAGAGAGAATTGGGAGGATCCTCGAAGCCTATGTGGGCGAACTCATCACCAAGAGTGTGAAGTCATCCAACCATGTGGAGGACTTTAGAGAAAAATTTGAGACCCTCAGGAAGAACAAGATGAAGCTCAATGCCGATAATTGTGTTTTCGGAGTAAGGGGAGGCAAGTTCCTAGGCTTCATGGTGATCGAAAGAGGCATCGATGCCAACCCAGAGAAAGTGAAAGCCGTGAATGACACAAAGCCCCCACAGTGCAACAAGGACATGCAAAATCGACCGGGTGCATCGCGGCACTTAACCGATTCGTCTCTAAATCGGCGGACATATGTGCACATTTCTTTTCGGTGATGAGGAAGGGGACAAGACTTGAACGGAGCGACGAGGCGCAAGAGGCCTTGGAAAATTTGAAGCAATACTTGGGATCCCTGTCGTAGATAACTTCACCAAAAAGCTAGGAGAAACACTTTTTCTCTACCGCAACGTCTCCGTCGGGGATGTCGCCTCAGTCCTCATCAGAGAAGAGGAGAAGAAGAAGGAACTCGTCTATTTCACAAGTCACACCTTGTGCGGGGCCTAGTTTAGGTACTCGATACCGAAGTTCGCCCTAGGAGTGCTCATCAGCTCCCTAAAACTCAGGCCTCACTTCCAAAATCATCTCATAATTGTCTTTACGAACAAACCACTAAAGGAGATCATGTGAAGGTTGGACTCGGCGGATAGAGCGCAAGTATGGGCGCTGAACTCACCAACTATGACATTTTGTATTAGCCAAGGAGGGCGATTAAGGGTCAAGCACTAGTCGATTTTGTCTCCAAGTTAACTCCATCCTAGAAGACGCCGAGTTACTAGACCGAATCGTGGTTGACGAGTGTCGACGGCTCGTTATACAAGAGTGGGAGTGGCAAAGGTATAGTAATCACCTCGGCCGAAGGAGATGTCTTTGAGTATGCAATGAGATTCAAGTTCCAAGCATCGAATAATGAAGCTGAATATGAAGCCCTCATTGCTGGAATGGAGACGGAACAGGGCGTCAGGGCAAAGAAGATCAAAGTAAGAATGGACTCGCAAGTTGTCGTATCACAAATATCGGGAGAGTATGAGGCCAAGGGAGAAGTAATGAAAGCATATCTCAGCAAATTCAAAGAAATGACTTAATGTTCCGATGAGGTGATTATAGAGCACATACCCCGGCCAGAAAATCATCATGCCAATGCCCTGGCTCGTTTGGCCAGCTCGTCGGCCGAAGGGGTGTCCCAAAACATCTTCTGAGACAAGAAGGAGAGAAGAAGCATCAAACCTGAACCTGAAGTTTTTGTACTTGATCGAAGTGATGAATGGATGGAACCTTTGATGGCTTCATTGGGAAAAGGAAAGCTCCAAGAGGATGAAAAGGAAGCAAATAGGGTCCAAATGAAAGCCAAGTGGTTCAAATTCAGAGATGGCGTCTTGTACAAGAAGAGGTTGAGCCACCCATTGCGAAAGTGTGTCTCAAAGACGCAGGAAAAACTATAACCGAGAGGCCCATGCGGGAATCTACGAAGCCCACCATGGGGGATGAACTGTAGCACACAAGGTTTTGAGGAAAGGTTTCTATCGGCCCACTTTGAAAAACAATGCAACTGAAATGATCAAAAGCTGTGAGCAGCGTCTAATTTTTGCGCCGGTACCAATACTCCTGTCCGCCGAGTTGACACTGATACTGTCTCCGATTCCCTTCCACATCTGGGGTATGGACATAGTGGGCCCTTTCCTAAAAGCACCCAGCCAACTGAAGTATGCCATAGTCGCTGTAGATTATTTCACCAAGTTGATAGAAGCAAAGGCCATGAAGAACATCACTGTCGCCGTTGTGAAGAAGTTTATTCTAGAGAACATCCTCACACAGTTTGGCACCCCTCTAAGTATCATTTTTTATAATGGCAGACAGTTTGACACACCAAAGCTCACCGATTGGTTGGCCGAACATGAAGTAAGAGAAAACCTCATATCATTCACAAGGCCCCAAACGAATGGCCAGGTCACGTCAAGCAACAAGATCTTGGTGAATGGGATAAATAAGAAACTCGACAAAGCCAAAAGGCTCTAGGCCAAAAAGCTAACAGAAGTATTGTCGACGTCGAGGACAATGGATAAGGCAATCACGGGGGAGACACCTTTCAACCTTGTCTATGGCTCCGAAGCTGTACTCCCGTTAGAACTCGCCAACAGGAGTCCGAGGGTCGAACACTTTGACCCTAAGACGAATGAAAAAAGGCTTAATACCAACCTCAACCTCCTTCCCGAGACACGAGGAGACTCACTGTTGAGAGCCGAGATCTACAAACAGAGGATGGCGAGAGCCTTCAATCGACGGGTGAGGCTAAGAAAGCTAAACGTAGGGGACCTCGTCCTAATAACCGTGGAGTCCATAGGAAGGCAGAACGAAGAAGGGAAGATGGCCCCGAATTGGGAGGGACCCCACAAGGTGACAGAAGTGTTGAATTCAAAGACCTACCAACTGGAAACCCAGAATGAAGGAAGATAGGTAGGCCGTGGAACATCGACAATCTCCAAAAATTCTTCGTATAGGACAAGGTCTCGTCATGGAGCCTCGTCAGGGTAGGCACCCCCAAATGGCCTTTTATCAACTTTTGGTTTGTAAACTTTCTTAAGTTTCTATATGATGGGGTAGGCCCACCAAAACATCCCTCTATCGTTCTTGTAAGATTCTTGGCCGAAAGGGGTCGACACCCCCAAACAGCCATGAATGGAACTTTTTGTGCTCGTAAGCCTTTCGTCTACATGTTGTCTTATGTTGAAGCATGAGAACTTTTGCCAGGAAAATTTCAGTTAATGATGTTGTAGTTTGTTCTGGATATTGCCACATTTATCCGTCTAGAAGATTAGGAAGATCAGAAAATGGAAAGTTAAAGGTATTGAGCCTTTTAAGTGTCCAAGGATTAAATGCAACACTAACCTTATAGCTCCGTGGCCAATTTATGTCTAGCATTATCTACACTTGCCTATAAATAGAAGGATGGACAGAAGGTGTAGTGTAACATAAAAGTAAATCAGATTCAATAACATAAAAGATCAGTTCAGAATCATTCTCCTCTCCTCTTCCCCCTATACACCAACCTCTCTTTTCTCTAACAAGTGGTATCAGAGCCCCAAAGATCTTAAGGGCGTGATTCTAAGGAAAACAGTTTTCAATTTAGTTGAAGTATGACTTCAACATCTAATCCAACACCAACCATCTTAGTGCCTGCACCTCCTACTTTTGGGGGCAAAAATTATGACCATTGGTGCATCAAAAAGAAGCTTTTTTTGAGAGCAAATGCACTATGGGAGATAGTTGAAAATGGTCACGAGAAAAAAGAAGAGGGAGTTACTTATGCAAAAGCTCAACAAAAAAAAAAAAAGTGAGTGAAATTAAAGCAAAAGATGCCAGAGCCTTGTCACACATAATCAATTGTGTATCCGACACAATATTTCCAAAATTCATGAGAGCCTTAATAATGAAAGAAGCATAGGCTATCTTGGAGCAGGAGTTTCATGGAGATGCAAAGGTAAGTGCCATTCAGCTCAACACTTTAAGGTCTACATTTGAAAAAAAACAAAATGGAAGAAAAGGAAGATCTTAGGAGTTACACTTCCAGACTTGTGGAAGTTGTAAATCAAATGAAAATTTGTGGGGAATATATTCCTTCTCTCCGGGTAGTCAATAAGATTTTGGGTACACTCACAAAAACATTCAGAACCATTGTTACAGTAATAGAACAACACAAGACCTGTCAAAACTGAGTCTGACTCAGTTGATGGTGTCTTTGGTGGCTTATGATGAAAAATTCAAGTATACACTGAAAGCTTCCACAGAAGATGCTTTCAAGTCCAAACACCAGCCAAAGTTATCAAATTCAAATGGCAATAAATATTGCCAGAAGATAAGAGATGAAAGATAAACACCAACAGTCATGGGGAAAACTTCCTCCGTGGGGTGTTTGTGGGAAGAGCAACCATCTCGAAGAAGATTGTTACCACAAGGGCAAGCCTCAATATCGCTTTTGTAAGAAATTTGGCCACATTGAAAAGGAATGTAGGCTGAAACAGAAGCAAATTCAGCAGTAGCAGTCCACCACAGAGGCACATTTTTCTAACAACAATCAAGAAGAAAACCTACTGTTTTATGCGTGCCAAGCCTCAACCTCCAGTCACAAAGAAAGGTGGCTCATTGACAGTGGCTTCACTTCTCATATGACAAAGAATTCAAGCATTTTTGCAAGTTAGACACTTCCATGAAGGTTCCAGTTCGAATGTGAAATGGCGCTATTGTTTAGGCCAGCGGCAGAGATACTATTGTTGTCCATACAAAGGAAGGTACAAAGTATATAAGTTATGTTCTCCTAGTTCCTGATCTTGATGAAAATTTGCTAAGTGTCGCACAAATGGTGAACAATCGTTATTCACATATTTTTGAGAATAATCATGGTACCATATTTGATCCTAGAAGAAAGAAATTGCTAAAGTGGATATGGAGAACAAGAGTTTTTCCTTGAAACGGGATTGTCCAAAAGTGGTTGCAAGCAAACCCCTCGTGGACGATGCTTGGGTTTGGCATAAGAGGTATGGATACTTCAACTTACGTGCTCTTAATGAAATTCACAAAAAGGATCTTGTAAGAGACTTTCCCTCCATATGTGTTACCAAAGACCTATGTGAGTCTTGTTAGCTTGTAAAACAACATTGGCAGCTATTTCCGATGGAAATGGTTTGGAGAGAGAAGAAGAAACTAGAGCTTGTTTACACTGATGTGTGTGGACCTCACATGACTTTATCGCTTACCAGGAACAAGTATTTTATCCTATTCATTGATGATTTTACTCGGATGACCTGGGTGTATTTTATGAAGGAAAGGTCTTAAGTATTTGGTGTTTTTAAAAGGTTCAAAGCTGTGGCGGAAAGTCAAAGTGGCTGCAAGCTGAAAAACTTAAGATCAGACAGGGGAAAGGAGTATACTTCCTTGGAGTTTCATCAATTCTGAGATGAAGAAGGGATTGAACATCAGCTCACACTGGGCTACACCCCACAAAAAATGGGTATATGAAAGGAAGAACATAGCCGTCATGGAAATGGCTCGGTGCATGATGGAAGAGAAAAATATGCCAAAGTTCTAGGCAGAGGCTGTATAAACAGCCGTTTACGTGTTGAATCAGCTTATTACAGAGGTGCTTCAAGGGAAAAGCCCGATTGAAGCATGGAGCAGGAAAAAACAAACGGCCAAACACTTGAAAGTGTTTGGTTCAGTCTACTACGCTCACATTTCGAGCCAAAAAAAGGGCAAGTTAGAAGCCAAAGCTGAAAAAGGCATCTTTCTTGGCTAGGACTCTCGATCCAAGGGCTACTGAATATTCAATATAAACACAAATAAACTCATGATAAGTAGAGATGTGGAGTTTGACGAAGATGCAACCTGGAATTCGGACCAACAAAAGTTGAAAAGAAGATGATCCATGTCACTCATTCTCACAATCAGCAAGAGGAGCAAGATGAGACAGAACCTGAGGATGGAAATCTTTTGCCTCCCGACACACCTATGTCTACTTGTAGACAAGTTGAATCACCAGAATCAAGTCCTAATGCTATTGGACCTCGTGGAAAATGACCTGTTTTAAAAATGTATGATGAATATCCAATCATTCACTTTGATCCGAAATTGTGTGAATGTTGCAACTTTGCTATTGAAGAGCAAATATATTATGAAGAAGCATCTCATCGAAAGGAATGGGAAGAGGCTATGGAAGTTGAGCAAAACATGACATGGGTGCTAGTCGATGCACCTAAAGAGAGAGACGTAAAATGGGTTTTCTAAGTGAAGCTCAACCCAGATGGCTCCGTCAACAAATATAAGGCCAGATAAGTTGTAAAGGGCTCCTGAGAACAAGACGGGATTGACTATGGAGATACATTTGCTCCAGTAGCAAGGCATGACACAGTGATGACTCTCATTGGTTTAGCAGCTCAAAAAAAGTGGAGCATATACCAACTCAATGTCAAATCTGCATTCTCGATGGAGAACCTCAGGAGGAGATTTACATTGAACAACCTATGGGATTGTTATGAAAGGCAAAGAAGAAAAGGTCTACAAACTCAAGATGGCTTTATATGGCCTAAAGCAAGCTCCGCGACCATGGTACAACAAAATTGACTCTTACTTCTTTGAACAAGGATTCGAGATTAGTAAGAATGAACACACACTTAACATACATAAGAGTGGGAAGAATGATATCCTTATTGTGTCCTTGTATGTCGATGATCTCTTAGTCACGAGAAACAATCCAAGACTAATATATGCGTTCAAGGAGGAGATGAAGAAGAGGTTTGAGATGACTGATCTGGGCGTAATGAACTACTTTCTCGGGATGGAAAAAATTGAATTCCCCTTTCACAAACTATGTATGCTCACGACATCTTAAGAAGATTCAAGATGGAAAATGCAAGCCAGTTGCAACACCCCTTGTTGTGAATGAGAAGCTATCAAAATTTGATGGACACAAAAACGTTGATGCAACGCAGTACAGAAGCTTGATTGGGAGCATGTTGTACCTCATGGCAACAAGACCTGATCTAATGTTCGCTGTGAGCCTACTGTCCAGGTTCCTGACCGAACCAAGTGAAGTTCATATGGGTTCAGCAAAGAAAGTACTCAGGTACCTTTGAGGAACAACTGACTTTGGTATAATGTTCCAGCCCTATTTTCACCCTAAGATGATTGCATATTCCGATAGTGATTGGGGAGGCTCGGTAGATAATATAAAGAGCACTTATGGCTATGCATTTTCACTTTGTTCGGGCATATTTTCTTGGATTTCAAAGAAGCACAATGTTGTCGCTTAGTCTACTGTTGAGGCTGAGTATGATCAGCCTCTGCGACAGTGAACCAAGCAATCTAGCTGAGAAAGATAATGGCATATTTGGCCTACCAGTAATGTCAAGCTACTGAGATTCTGGTAGATAACAAATCAGCAATTGCCATTGCAAAGAATCTCGTTTGCCACAACAAGACAAAGCATATGAAGGTGAAATTTCATGTTGTCCGTAATGTAGAACAGGAACAAGAAGTAAAATTTATCTACTGCTCATATGAGTACTAGCTTGCTGACATCTTTACCAAGGCTCTACCGAAGACTAAATCCGAGTTTCTGAGATTCAAGCTTGGTGTTATGGCAAAAAGTCTCAAGGATGAGTGTTGAAGCATGAGAACTTTTGCAAGAAAAATTTCAATTAATGATGTTCTAGTTTATTTTGGATATTGCCATATAAATATGTCAAGAAGATTAGGAAGATAGGAAACTAGAAAGTTAAAGGTATTGAGTCTCTTAAGTGTCCTAGGATTAAATGCAACACTAACCTTATAGCTCCTTGGCCAGTTTGTTTCTAGAATTATCTACTCTTGCCTATAAATAGCCGGCTCGACAGAAGGTCCTTGGCCAGTTTGTTTCTAGAATTATCTACTCTTGCCTATAAATAGCCGGCTGGACAGAAGGTGTAGTGTAACACAATAATAAATGAGATTCAATAACATAAATGATTAGTTTAGAATCATTCTCCTCTCCTCTTCTCGCTTTACACCAACCTCTTATTGCTCTAACATCTTCCAAGTCTTTAAACCAATCAACATTTAAAAGATGAGACCCCACCGTGGGGGCAAATTAGTTTGTCTATAGCATGATTAGACGAAACCCTACACTGGGGTCAAATGAATTTAAGTCTATAACACGACTAGACTAGACCCCACCTTGGAAGAAAATGAATCAAGTTATACCATAACTAGACGAGACCCTACCACTAGGGCAAATGATTAAGAAGCGTCAAATACAAATAGGCGAGACCCCATCTTGGAGGGAAAATAATAAAAATCTCATTCTCATTTATTAAAGTCCATCGCAAAGATTTCTACGAGTACATAAAGAAAGGAAGAAGTAAATTAATTACTGAAATAATCTTGTACGCCGAAGAATCCAGTACCGATGACGAACGATTATCCGCTAAGTTCAAGGGAGGAACCCCAAAAATTCAACCTCTAGCAGGCAAACACCAGTCCCTCAAACACTGGTTGTTTGTGTGAAGTTGTCTCTGAAAAGGGTGAATGAAGAAGGCCATGCCCGAGGCGAGAGGGTGGCGTAAAATGCGGAGGAGGACGTGGACGCAGGGTAATACGACGTAAGCCCACTCTCAACCTCTCGGGAAAACGGCGTAAGCGCACTGGAGAAGACGGCTTAAGCGCACTCTCAACCACCGCCACCCAACACCTCTCTTCAGCTTCCAGCACCCCCCGGCCACACCACATCTTGGGTCAAGATATAGCCCCAGGGAAGGCTGTTTCTCTTAGGTTCCTGAAGGGAAGGAAAGGAAAGGAAAGCCAAGATGATGGAGGGCAAACCATCACGTCCTCCAAAAGACCTTGTGGCCTAGCCCGTGAATGAGTAGACGAGAGAGTCCATCCCTACTCATTAAGAGGCTTAGAAGCAGAGCACGGGTACACGACCCCCGTGCAAATGACCTTCCTCCATCACTTCAGGATGTCTCTCATCGAAACCAAGATAGATAAGCACACCGACCCCACAAGGGCCATGATTGTCAAAAAGCATTAAACACGAGGCAAGTACGACAACGAGCCCTCCAGGATCGTCATAATCACAAAGGAAAACCACCTCCCCATGAAGAAGAAAGGGGGCACGGACGAAGCCAAGAAGCAACTGAGAATAAGAAAGCATGAACTCCTTCCCTCAAAAGAGACGTTGAGAGAAGAAAATGAAAGGTGCATGGACAAAATGACCGGGAAGACTCTTTTTATAGGCAAAGAAAAAACTTATCAACGACCAAGATCAATCGAGGAAAACAGAGGATGAAAGACATGTGGCATAATGCCTTCCAAGGAGATAAGGAATGCGAAAAATCCGGAAAAGAAGAATGTTTCCCCAGAAGATAAAAAACAGGAAGTCTGAGGGACCTTGATTCACATGCCTCTTCCCATTCTCCCACCACGACCTCGTCATCTGGGCCTAAGTGAGGTAGGGGGACAAAAGGAAAATCTCACACCAATCTCCCTCAGTATTAGCTTCCTATCTTTGCCTAAGTGGGGGCATAGGGATGAGAGGGGTTCCCCTCACCAATAGCCCTTGGCACTCAACACATAAGAATATATAGCAAAGTGAAAGAAAACAGAGACTAAAGAAGATCTCTCACAAAACTTCTCTCGGCATTCAACACACAAATCTAGCAGAAAAGAAAGAAGACGAGATGCAGCAAAAGGAGATGAAGCCAACAACAAATAATTCATTAACAATACTTTGTCCATGCAAAATAAAATCTTTTACAAAACGACAAAGGGCATCACACAACCCCCTAAAGGGAAGAAGCCACTAAAGTATGGGAACGAGACATACCCGCATACCCATGTGGCGGCTCATGTATTCGGCCCCGCCATGGCGCTACTCCAGGTACTGAAGCTCCTTTGTGGGCATAGACTTGGCAAGGAAGGCGGCTGCTATCTTGTCTTTCTTGTTTGGCTTCCAACAGGTAACGGGGAAGAAGGATTCCTTATGAAACCCTAGAAGATGAGTAGAGAGGAGAAGGGTCGGAAACAGCCGGAGCCTTCCTCTTATCTACATAAGATCCAACAGAAACCCCTTCTAAAGGAGTTGTACAAAATGGACCATCGCGGGGAGGCGTTTGGGCCGAAAACTTAGTCAAGACGGCATCGGGGCATTCCTCTTAGGACTCCCGTCCGAGGCTATCTTGACCATGGTCCCTTTCAGGTCCTCCCCGATCCCTGCCTTCTAATGAGGACTTGGAGGATGAGTGACTCTGACGGGAAGGATAGACGAAGACCCTCTAGGTTAGGACGAGGAGGCGATCATCTCCCTCTTCCATTTTGTCCCAGCTCCCTCGGCTTCTCTACGCTGCGTAAAGAAAGGGAAAGCCAAGTCAGTAGACAAAGACACCGAAATAGGGTAGGGAATGAGAGGCGTTTCCAACAAAAACTTGTAGCCCTCGTCTTGTCGAGCATCAGTTTGGCCTTGGCCTCTATCCTGGCCTTAACATCCTCCAAGGATGAAGTGTCCGTCATGTCTCTGCTGGCCGAGGTGGTCATAAGGGAAGCGCGAGCGGTTGCTACAAACACAATGCTGAAAAAAATGAGAAGAAAAAGCGTTCTCGAAAGACGAAAAAACTGCAACGAAGGGAAAAAGATGAAATTACACGGTCCATGGCATCGGTGATCCCATGGTACACCAAAATCTCCTCGTTCAGGGCCCATCTCCTCTGTGGATCCACCGAAGAGGCATCTTCACGTACATTTGAGTATCGGCCTTCCGATACCTCTCCTTCCATGAGAAGAGCTTCAGAGCAAATTCGTCCTTCGACAAAGGCCGACCAAGGGGGACCAGATGGGTAGAATGATTCCACTTGGGAATCTCGTCCGAAAAGTCATCTTGCAAGGAACTAACGTTGTAGAAATCGTTGATCCATCCAGAATTCTTGAACAGCATCAAAGGGCCGAAGACGCACTCATACTTCGTCTAAACAAAGAATATGGAATTTACACTGGGGTGTGGTTTGTGACCATTGGTCATTAAAAACCAAAGGTCGAGGGTCGGCTTTATCTTATGGATCGATAAAATATAGCAAAAAATTTAATGTGTCCCAAATCGTTGGGGACAAGCTTTGCGGGGGCAAGGTTGTAAGCTCTTAGGAGGATAGGGCGAAAGAGCGAAGTAGCAACCTGAAGCCGAACTTCCCAGAAGGGTAATGAAAGGCGACGAGAAGAAACGGTCAGCTACCCTTGGGGCTTGGTCGGGGAACGGCCCTCCGACGAGCAAGTTAGTACCATAAAAAATGAGGATATAAGTGCGTCATTGTGATAGAGAAAATGGTTGAGAATGTTTCCTCCAAGGAGGTACCTTAAGGTTTGGTTACTTGTAATAGAAAGTTGTTCTTCTCTTTTGTGTATATGTCCCCCGAAACACCTTCTTTGAGGGATTTTAAGAAGGTCTTCTTCTGATTAGGGTACCCACGAGGGGGACCAATTATGTTGGAGCACGTCCAGGCTCTTCCAATGACGCTAGGCCATGTCACCTGGGGAAGAATGAGAACATTCTCTTGGAATCGAAGTATGCATCATCATCCTTTGGGCCTTCGTCCCTGGCCCATAACTCATGTCAGGTCAAAAGTGTACTTTTGGGCCAGCTGGGGGCGTTCGTTGTCTTATACATGTGTTCTACCATCACATCTTTCCTCGCTCCCTTAGTGAGTACTCTTCTGGGTCCGGCAAAGGAAGTGTTGTTGTCGTTCGAACCCAAGTGAGGCATTGCCTTGTTTGCAGGAGCAGGTGTGATAGCCCTTGGTGGGGGATTGACCCTTCTTTTGTTGAGCTTCTAGCCTATTTATGACGATTTCCATACAACTAGACCTAGGTCATTCCTCATCCGAGGAGATAAGAAAAAGGAGGAGGGTTTCCTCACTCAGGCACACCGCGACCTGGACCTCGTGGAGGGTTATAGACGAGCTTTGGATCAGAGTTCAGGCAATTCTTTGAGGGAAAAATAGACCCCCATGGTTGTCATCACACATTCCAGTAGTTCTTTTTTAATCAAAAGGATTAGTGTCTTATACGAGATTGAATACCAACTTGTGGGTCAAATAAGAGTATCTCCAATGCACTAGCTTTTAGGAGTCTTTAAGCAAAGAGAATAGCTGCTAACATGATGCTACGATTGCAGTTGGGGGTGCTATCATGGTGCTTCATTGGCACCGATGCCTATCTGAGCTCTAATGTCAAGGTAGTGCTATCTAATAAAACATTAAAATAAAATAAATAGGTGATATATTATTGGTTGACTATAATTA
>ONZA01015574.1:1384-14086 GCA_900322205.1 Kewa caespitosa | reverse complement strand
AAAAAAAAAATACATCAAAATTTATACAAGATATTAAGTAATTTAGTAACACGTCACTAGTACACACGAAAGTAGTTAAGATATAATACTATATGTTCTATGATTAAATTTTGACTCATTTATCTTTTCCATTAAAGTAACAAAAAAAATGCATTACAAGGAAATTTAATGGCACATGCAATACTCACCAAAAAATGATTACGAATTAATAAGATAAGAGTAAAACACAAAGACCACAATACTTGGCAATGAAAACACGGAGAAGTAAAATAATGCAAATGAAATGACAAGAGCAAAAAGCAACAGAGGGGAAAGAAAAGAAACAGCCCATGCGGGTACAGAGAATCGAACTCGAGTCTTGCAACAATTGGAGAACGGAGGTCACCACTGGGCTGAGAATGATGTACGTGATACACTCCTGCTTAGAACACTATATATTATCCAATTTGAAAATAGTTTTTTTTTTCTTTCTTTTTTTTCCCCCCAAAAATGGGGGGACAGCTGTCCCCAATGTCCCCTAGCTCTGCCCATGATTGAAGGTCCAGAATGCTCAAGATGATGACATCAAGAAACTCGCTAAGGAGAACCAACAACTAAAGATGGCGCTATAAATCAGAACGCTACCCTCAAAAGAGCCCACCTGCTATAATGACAGCCAATCCTATCAGATCTCAACAACTCACACCAGAATTTGTCCCACAATTCTCAATAGGGCTCATCCAGTCGCTCAGCACTCATGAGTCTGTCTCTTTTCCAATTTCTTCTAGATCATCCCACAATACAATGGTGACAATATCAAACCATATGAGAACCTACGGGGTGATTCCCCCGTCCTTCAATATCAATGATGGAAATGATGCAGTATGGAAAGAAGCCTACGTGCAAGACAAAACTAGTGAACATCATTGAGAACCTCCACACCTGATATTCCAGGCTCTTACCCAATGTTCGGTAACTTTAATTACAATAATGATAGTCGTATTGCAAGCAATGCTAGCAATTTAGGAATGATGCAAACTATGATGACTTACATGAAGTCGCTAGATGATATAATATGCAAGATTCCAGGAGCACCGCAACCAATAGAGCATGTCTCGCCTACTATACATGAAAAAACCCCTTATATTGATGAGATCGCGACGATAGAATTACCATAGAGATTCAAGCCACCGACCATGACATCCGATGATGCAACAACTGACCCTAGAGAGCATATCTTTGTCTATCAGTAGAGAATGCAAGTGTTGCCTATCCCAAGCCATCTAAACAAAACCTGCCTCTATAAACGATTCAGTTCCACTCTATCATGTTCTGCTTTAAAATAATATGTTAATTTACCTAAGGGTCATATTGCTAACTTTGCAGAATTCGCAAACATATTCCAATATCAATTCTCTACAAGTCGTAACATGGAAAAAAGATCCAACAACCTGTATTGTGTCGTCCAAAGGTAAGGATAATCCCTGATAGACTACTTGCACCGCTTTAACAAGGAATTCATTGCAATCCCAGGATGTGATAAAGTCACCACTGTAGAAGCCTTTCATCTAGGTGTGGTAAGGGATTCTGATTTCTATAATGATTTAGCAAAATATCCATGCGGTTGTTTTGAGGATGTCACAAACAAAGCAACGTCATTTATTCGTCTTGAGGAAGACAGGGCACTGAGACCCAAAGTCAGAGACTATGATAGACCCAGCAGAAAGGAAACAACCTAAAAGATCACGTTGGAGTAGGCCAAACCATATTTGAGACCAGAGGATAGATCAAAGGTCAATTATGCAGGCGAAGCTCGAGACGACGATTCAAGGGAACAATCAGAACTGCCGAAGGTTTGCAAGTTTAATTGTTTTGTAGATATTACAACCTTGGTTAATCGTTTTGAGGACTTGGGCCCTAAGGTAAGGTGGCCCAAGAAATCTAACAAACCTGCAGGAAATAAAGATCCATCTAAATGGTGCTAGTTCCGTGGAGACATCGGCCGTTGCACTGAGGACTACATCACGATGAGAAAAGAAGGAGCCCACCTCCTAAAGCATGGATATCTCAATAATCTTCTTAAACTAGTACAAAAGGAACAACCAACCATTGATCCGCCAACTAAGATTGTAAGATACATTTCAGGAGGGACAGATGTGTGCGAGGTATCTTATTCATCGACGAAGAGAATTGCGAAAGAGAATTCAATGGAGAAACTAGAAAGACTTTCCAAGACAAAAAGATGCAATTAACCAATCACCTTTTGACAAGTCTGACCGAGATCACATCCAAGAATATCACCATGACGGCGTGGTAATTTCTGTACAAATAGGATGCGTGATCATTAAGCGAATATTGGTGTAAGGCGGTAGCTTGGTGAACCTCATCATGATCAACACTCTGAAAGAAATGGGAATTGATGAGAAGGACATCATAAAGAACTCCATCATGCTCATAGGATTCAGTGGAGAAATAAAGCAAACACTTGGGCACATTCTCCTGCCAACGAATGCTCGTGGGGTAAATTATTATGAAAAGTTTGTAGTAATAGACTATTTTTCTTCATACAATGTTTTGCTTGGCAGGCCATGGATCCACAATCTTGGAGTTGTACCATCAACCTACCGTCAATGCGTCAATTTTCCAAGAAATGTTGGAGTGCAGACAATTAGAGGTGACTCAAAAGACGCCCAAGAATGCTACAAGTTGTCACTAAAGCCCTGCATAGGATGGATGGAGAAATAGCAATTAAAGAACCGACGAGTCCAAAGTGGACTCCTAGAAGAACCAAAGCAGAATCTACAAGAAATCATTCTGAACTAGTTGAACCCAAAGAAGAAACTGCAAATAGGAGACGACATACCTAAATAGGTCAGGCCAAGTCTGGTTCTCTTTCTGAAAGACAAAGAAAGATATTTTGCGTGGAACCACAACAACATAACCGGAATCACCCCGGAAGCAATCACACAAGCTCAACATCGACCCAAGTTTACCGAAATTAAACAAAATAGAAGGAAATTCATCATAGAACGCAGTCAAATCATCAAAGAAGAAGTTGATAAGTTAAAGGAGACATGTATGATTAAATAAGTAATGTATCTTGAATGGCTTGCTAACGTGATTGTTGTCGGGAAAAAGAATAGGAAGTGGAGAGTCTGCGTTGACTATACTGACTTGAACAAAGCCTATCCCAAAGATCCGTTTCCACTTCAACACATAGACGCTAGGGTAGAGGCAACTGTTGGTCATGAGATTCTGACATTCTTGGATGCACAAAGCGGATTCAATCAAATCCAAATGCATGAGCCCGATCAAGAATGTACATCATTCATGACAGAGCCAGGAATCTATTGCTACATTGCCATGGCCTTTGGTCTCAAGAATGTAGGAGCAACTTATCAACCCCTAGTCAACATGATGTTCAAAGAGCAATTAGAGGACATGACGGAAACGTGCATAGACGACATGGTGGTCAAATCCAAGTAGTCAAAGGATCATGTCAAGCATCTTGCAACAAAATTTGACATCTTGGAGGTATACAACATCAAACTTAACCCTTCTAAATGTACTTTCGGAGTTTCTTCAGGACAATTCCTACGATATATGGTTCCCAAGAGAGGAATAGAAGCTAGTCCATAACAGATCAAAGCCATTATGGAACTGCAACAACCAAAGACAGTGAAAGACATACAATGTCTCACTGGGCGAGTCGTTGCACTGAACAAATTTATATCCAGATCCTCAAAAAGGTGTAAGCCTTTCAACTACATCCTGAAAAAAAAATAAGAAGTTTATGTTGAATACTCAACATGACAAAGCGTTTCAAGAATTGAAAGCATACATGAGCTTTGCACCACTCCTATCCACTCCAATTCTTGGTGAACCACTACATGTTTATCTTTATGTAACTGAAAATGCTATGAGTGCAGTGTTGGTACGTAAGGAGGACAGTCAACAACATCCGATCTATTATGTAAGTGAAAGTCTATTAGATGCTGAAACAAAGTACACACATCTTCAGAAATTAATTTTAGCATTGGTAATGTCCTCTACTAAACTACACCCATATTTTGAGGGACATCATATCCATATAAAAACTGACTATCCAATTAAGTTTGTGCTCCGAAAACCTTAATTATCAGGAAGAATGGCTAAGTGGTCGGTCCAATTGAGCACGTATCAAATCACATAATAGCCTAGAACTGCAACTAAATTGCAGGTCCCAGCAGACTTTGTGGCTGATTTTAGTCCAAAAATGGAAGTAGAAGCCGCAAAAGAAGTCCAACACTTGAGCGGAGAAATTGCACCTCAGAAGTGGACACTTGTCAGCGATGGAGCAGCGAATGTCACACGAACATGTCTAGGCGTTGTACTAAAATTGCCAAAAGGGGGCATAATACCCCAAGCAGTGAGTTGTGAATTCGAAATGACGAACAATAAATCAGAATATGAAGCGTTAATCGTCGGTTTGAACATTGCCTTAGAACTGAAAGTCAAATATCTCGAGGTAAACTCCGACTCACTCATGATCGTCAATGAAGTCAACGGTAACTACGCTGAAAATGATTCAAAAATGATGGATTACTTAGAGAAGGTAAAGCGATTAGCAAGAATGTTCAACAAATTTGAGTTGAGGCAAATCCCTAGAGAGCTCAATACACAAGATGACGCATTAGCAGCTTCAACCCGACAGATTTAAGCTTTATACCAATCGCTCATCTACTATCTCCCTCAAGTAACAAAGTAGGTAATGATGTCACATTAATACATAGATTTGTACATGTGACTGATGTCATGCAAGATACTAGCTGGAGCAAGCCCTATATTGAGTACCTTAAGAATGGAGAGATGCCTAATTCAAAAGTTGAGTCACGATCGTTTAGAATGAAAGTGTCCAAGTTCATGCTGATAGATGACGTCCTCTTCAAAAAGTCAGCGGTAGGGCCATACCTCAGATGTCAAAGGGATCAAGCTCAAGAAGTCCTAAAAGAATTACACGAAGGTCACTGTGGAAACCATGCAGCTGGATGAAGTTTGCCAAATAAAGCACTCGGAATGAGTTATTTCTTGCCGACGATGAGAAAAGATGCCATAGAGTATGCCAAAAGGTGTGACACCTACCACAAACACGCTCTAGAAATGCATCAACCTCCGGAACTGTTGCACTATGTTTCAACTCCATGGCCATTCATGAAATGGGGGTGGGACATTGTTGGAAAAATTCCCCAAGCACCAGGCCAGAAAGTTTCATGTTAGCAATAACCGACTACTTTTCCAAATGTATCAAAGTAGAGGCATTCAGACAGTTACGAATAAGGAGGTTGTTTCATTTATAAGACGTAACATAATTTGCAGGTGTGGTATACCATCTGAGATTGTCTGCGACAACGGATCACAATTCATAAGTGATAAAATGATATCGTTCTGCGCTTAGTGGGGAATAGAACTACATACGTCAACACCAAGACACCCTCATGAAAATGGTCAAGCAGAATCGAGTAATAAGATTACTATCAACAATCTAAAGAAGAGACTACAAGATTGACGAGTAAGATGGACTGATGAACTACCTATGGTACTATAGCAAGACAGAACGACACCAAAGACAGCAACAGGACAAACCTTTTTTCTCACGAGTCTTTGGTTGTGAAGCAGTGATACATGCTGAGGTCAAAGTCCCAACTCAGAGATATGTATGGTTTAGTCACAGAAGAGACCAACAATACTGAGCTTACATCTAATCTTGACACTGTGGACGAGTTGAAGGAGGTAGCAAGTATAAGACTATTTGCCGACCAAAAAGCATTAGCAAGAAGCTATAATAAGAATGTAAGGATCAGAACATTCAGAGTGGGGACATGGTTTCGAGAAAAGTCTTTCAGATTACAAGGGATCTTGAAGCTGGAAAACTAGCTTCAGGTTAGGAAGGGCCATACATCATAGAATCCATCACTAGTTTGGGAGGATACATGTTAGTCACTTTAGATGGAAAAAAAATTTCCAAGAAGTTGGAATGCAATCCATCTAAAGACCTACTATGTCTAAATCTCTTTACATGTGTTTTTGCTCAATGAAGTTTATTTCCAATAATGTTGCTGAAAATGAAGTGATTCGTACAAATAAAGCGATTTCCTCTAAAAGATGAGAAAATAATCTCTATGCATTGCCAAAGGTAACAATTACTTGTATCAATTTGAATAATCCCTATTTTCCATAAAGAAAATAATTCTTATACTGACTTGAGCGTCGGAGGGTCGTTGGATTTAGCCAACGACCTTGCTGAGAAGCTTCTTTCTTGCAAACCTAATTATTTGCAAAAATTCAATAACCAATCTACAAGAAAGGGCGAAAAGAACATAAAGGGCACAATGTATATCAACTTTAGTTGCCTTTTTGGCCAGACTCGCATAAATATAATGTACAGAATCCTGCAGTTTACGCAAGTAGAAAATTCAGATGCATTAGGCTAAATTCAAACCACCTACCAGGGTTGTAACATAACCACAACCCAAAGGCTATCTCCACCCCCACTCTACAACAGTTAGTGAACAATAGTACGCAGGACATGGTAAGGCATGTCAATAATCCTGAAAACAACAAGCAAACTTTCTTTGCAACAAAAGTGCATAAAATCATCCAAAAACTAGTATAAAATAACCTTTGTCCCCTAGGACAAAATCAAAAATATTTCAGACCCATAAATTGTTCAAGGATGACAATCCATCCACCAAAACTAAACATCTTTAGACTAACTAACAGGGGCATTTTTGTTTTTAGTATTAGGGTCTAAAGTCACGACATCCTCAACAGGACCAACATTGGAAGCAATCTTCCCAGCAACTTCCTTGATCTCAACATCAGTCATGAGGATTCTTCCTTTAGCTAGTGGGAACATTCCATCAAGCTGACTCCGAGCAGTGACATAGTCCCACTACTTGTGCTCCTTCTTGACATACTCTTCAATGGCTTTAAGGCGACACTTCCACCCAAAGAACAAAGCATTCTCCTCCATCTCAGTAGTGGAACTATACAACTCATCAGACAACTTCTTGATTTCATCATCCTTGTCAAGCTTCTCTTAGGCCATAGCATCCTGACTTCTCTGCAGATTCTCTTCGGTGATTTTCTTGGCAACACAAAGAGAAATAACCTTAGCTTCCTGCTTCTTGACTTTCTTTCTACAAACCAAATTGGCTTACAAACCGTAGTACAACAATGAAATGATATTAGAAGAGTACAAGAAGTAACAAGCAAATTGTACTTATACAAGTATAATGGTACCTTCAGCATGTAAGTAGCCGCATCATCCATTGACTCGCCAACTGGACGATTCTCATAGAACAGTTTGATACTCTCCACGAGAAAAGACTCTAAGCGGTCAGAAAGATCACACGATGTCTCCCCCATGATGATCAAGTCATCAGAATCCTTCCTGGGACGCTTCATGGTTAGAGTCTTGGTAGCAGGAAGAATGAGAGACTTCCGGATAGAAGCCTTGTTGTCACCAGCAGTGTCTACAGCTTTGGTCTTGATGCTCTTCAAGATTTGGTCAACAATGTTCATGCTCCTAAGTGAAGAATGAGTTTGTCACGAACTTGAGCAAGGATTGCCATCAATAAAGATAAATCAAGAT
The DNA here is from genome assembly GCA_900322205.1 of Kewa caespitosa. Taxonomy (NCBI): domain Eukaryota; kingdom Viridiplantae; phylum Streptophyta; class Magnoliopsida; order Caryophyllales; family Kewaceae; genus Kewa; species Kewa caespitosa. The sequence goes on along the minus strand of ONZA01015574.1, from coordinate 6,474 downwards.
GCAAAAACAACCAGATAAAAATTAGCAGTAGGATGCAGTCTCACAAGTAGACATCTCTGAATAGTCTGAGTGATCCTTTCAGAAATGCGCTTTGATTTTGAAGTTCCCAACTTCAAATAGTCAGTATCTCAACTAAGACACCCTGGGAATGTTCTCTCTGTCACTAGAATGTCAAGAAAAGCTGCATCACGCTCCTGACTAACCTTTTCTGTGCTTAAAGTCTTGATCTCCAACTTTGTAAAAAAGATATTGTAAGCCACAAACACTTTAGAAGCCTGTTCAAAAATATGAAATATGCTCAGAAAGAGAAAATACATCTAGTGAACCAAGTATTTGTCAGATAGCTTCCTTCTTACCCAATGTCTTTTTGTCAATAAACATATAGGAATCCATCCAAGTATGATCATTTGTGTAACTTAAACCCTTAATCAAATGATCAGTCCCTTATTTAACCCTAACTTCGTATCTACAAGAACCACTTCCCCTCAGTTGATAAACCAAAAAGACATCCACAAGATCCATTTTTGAACCCTTTTTCTTAATCACCACGCCAACCGAGACCTTGGAACTAAATTTTTAGCTATGCTACCCTTTCCCGAAACCCCAGTAGCACTAAACACATGACCATCAATTGTAACTGATTCAGGTTTAACCCTAGAACTAACAAAAAGATTCTTCACTGCGGATGTTTTCTTGCTCATGGTAAAAACAAAGACGGAGACTAACGAAAAATTCGAGATGATACCTGAAAAACTCAGAAGAAATGGTAGGGAACTTGACCGTCGGTTGAGAGAAATTAGGGAAGAAGAGTGACGTTAGGGATTAAATTTGAATGTTGGAGAAGTATATTTATAGTGGTAGATAGGGAGTAATGGGGGTGTTCAATTATAGGAGAGAGAAAAAAAAAGAGGGAGTTGGTGCATGTTGATCGAGGAGCTGAAAGGGTTTTGAAAATTTTCAAATTGCAAAGTTGGGGGACAATTTTTAGTACTGCATTTTTCGGAATAAAATACAATGCTCAGCACAATAGAACGACAAGAAATCTTCTCCAAGAAGACGTTAGCAGACTGTTAGTAGACAAAGACAGCAAGTTCAGCAAAGTGGTTTAGTGGCTAAATGATATCTGGTTGAATAATTAAGAGAGTGGGCTGAACAGATAAGATGGTGGTTACTGGATGATGGATATAGTTCCGCAAAACTAGGAAGATGGCGCGTATATTGCTGAAAGTGGCGAAGAATAAAGAATACTTATTTGAACGTGGGACAACGGCTATACGGGGGACGAAGTTATAAAAGAGGATTCAAAAGATACAACGGAGGAGGACTATTATTCTACTTCACTCCAATCTCTCTCCACCATCATCTTGTACTTGGAATCTCTCGATTTTTTCATACTGCTGATGTACCAAAAGCTAATGTACTTACTACAAAATAATCACTAGTGAAGTCATTTTTTCTTTTGGAGGCAGATTCCAACCAAGGTTTTTTCTATATCAAAGGTTTTCTCGTAAAAGTCTTGGTGTCTTTACCTTCGTTTATTATTTAATTAGCAATTCAAACTAAACCCATTCTTGAACTTTATAGACTAGTTAACCTACTGATCTCCTTGAGTATTGCTTTGGTCAATTTTTACCGAAACAACCTTCATCAACTTCTTTTTTGCATTCACAATTTATGACATTGTATTTTAGTTGACATACATGGTATTTCTTTTATGCTGGAGCCCCTAAAAATTCATGTGAGATCAGCTCACATGAAATTGATTGGCGCTTTGGCGCTACAGTTACTATCGTGTGGGCGAACTTGATGAATGTCAAGTGATCGAACATTGTTTTTCTGTTTCAAACAACACCATCATCACCACGACCCAGAATAAAGAAATTTGGGTACGGTTTAAGGTCACGCCTTCATCATCACTGTTGTTTTCTCCATAGATTTCTATAATATATCGATGGTAAGAATATTGAAACCAACACTAGTATCTTTGTAATGGTTAGTGTTGCAAACACTTTAACCAGTTAGAACACTTGAGGAAGGTCACCAATTTATTATTTTCTTGCAAAGAAAGTTTCTTATCGCTTTATCTGTTGTGATCATTAAAACACCTAGTAGTCCTACAAGCTACAATAATCCTTTCGATGGGGCTGAAGAATCACGGCTTGCCCCCTCACCCAAAAAAAAAAAAATAATATTCTGCTAGCTAAGTCGAAGTAATATGATGGCTTGTATTAGCTTGTACATCACGTCTGATTAAATTTCCTCCCTCTTGTGTTGCACAACTTTCCGTTCTGCTTGGTTGCCTTGTCTTCTTCGAATAGCGTTCCTTTGAGCACTTGCATCCTTGGTTGTAGTTGTAACTTATATTGTATATATGTTGATTATTATAACTGCTGAAAGTCACAACTTCCATCCCCTTAAGCTTCACATTTTTGAGCATCTGGTACAATTTTGAGCATCTGGTGGGACCCATTCATATCCACCTGGTAGATATCTCCCTTAGGGCCATGCATGAAAATTTCATTTTTCTTGTCATTTGATGATAAAGTAAATACTCCAACTTAATTATTCATTTGTTAACACTCTAACTTAATTATTCATTTGTTAACACTGTAGTATCATATAACAGGAAAACAAAAGGAAAAAGAAAAATACTTGAGTCTCCCTCTAGTCATAGATAGATCAAGAATCATTGGAGCTATTGGATGTTTTGAAACACAATTTGGATGTCCTTTTAATCAAATGAAATTTGATTAGTGTGCTTCTATTTTCAATTGTCGATTTTTCTCTCCCCAAGGTAAGATTCCCAAGCAGGCGATTCTTGATACTTATTTTTATGGGTTATGTTGTCATATTCATTTATGTATGAAGATGGATTGAGTGTTTAATGTTAGTATTAAATTTTTTATTATGATGCCACCACCAATATCAAACAATACAAACCCAAAAGAGAGAGACTTACCTTCTAGGATCTGCGTTCCTAAGTCTTATGGGCTCAGCATCTAGCAAGGAAACTACATTTCCAAGCTAAATCCTTACTACTCATTTTCTTAGGAGCAAAACCATTGAGTTCTGATAGGGAATACACAGCAGCCCATAAGGCTAGGAGCCAAAACGGAAGCTCGGCGCATTATCTCTAAGTTCCTGGTAGTCGACGTCCCTTGAGTATACAAGATCAATGCACATATTAACATTGTATTGTTGACAATGAAGTTTCACCGGGGTGTTGTGGTCAGGAAGGTGTGCGAAGATCACAAGACAACTCAGTCTTGTTATCTACCATGCCTCAGCAACAGTACATTAGAGCAGAAAGACACTCCTGCACTAGAGAAGGAGCCTTTATTAAAGAAGACAAGGAGAGAAACCCCTGGGGAGTTAAGAATGTTGGCCTTAAAGGAAGAAGAGGAGGCCAAGATGAAGAGGGGGAAGGGAGAAGACGTTCAGTACCTAATAATTGACGTCTCTCCATCCGAAGTAGTGGATGCAAGGATTGAGGAAAAAGAAAGAGTCGAGCCCTCGGGTGAAAAGTGGCGTCATTCTAGACCTGTTTCTCCAGGAACACATCATATATCTCGATGACAACCTGGTTGAGTCCACTCATGAAGAGCTCACTGCTTTAGTAGGGGAATTCAAGACGTGTATGCATTTGAGCCGGACGAAATGCTCGAGATTAGCATAGAACTAGGATGAAATTTGGATCTGTCCAACGCTAAAGCCCATGAAGCACAAGAAGTGGCATCTGAGAAAAGACTGTAGCCAATCTGCAGCTAAAGACGTCAAGAATCTCATCAAAGCCGGGTTCAATAGAGGATGTCAGCACCCAAAGTGGCTCGCAAAGGCGGTAGAGGTGAAGAAGGCAAACATAACTCGGAAAATGTGTGTTACAAGTTACAATGACCTAAACAAAGCATGTCGGAATAACCACTTCCCTTTGCCCTGGATAGACAAACTTGTTAATTCCAAAAGTGGCCATGAAATTTTGAGCTTCATGGATGGGCTCTCATGGTACCATCGATCTTCATGAAGAAGCAGGACCAGAGTTCCACGACCTTTATTACCGACGACGTGATCTTTGTCTACAAAATGATGTTGTCCGAATTGGGGCCACATTTCAGCGTCTAGTACAGAAACTATTTAGAAAACAAATCAGGGGAAACCTGAAAGCCTATGGAAGACCTTATCACGAAAGCGCCAAGTCATCCAACCACCTAAGGGAAACTTTCGAAACTTTTAGAGCCATCCAGATGAAGCTGATCCTGGAGAAATATGTGTTAGGAGTACGAGGGAAGTTCCTCAGTTTCACGGTCAGTGAAATAGGAGTAAATGCTAATCCAGATAAATTAAAAGTCATAAAGGATACACAACTATCGAATTGTGTAAGGGATATTGGAATGTATAGCTGCCTTATACCGGTTTTATTCCAAGTCGACAGACAAGTGTGACCTTTTTTTAAAAGCTTTGAGGAAGTGGAAAATATTCAGATGGGATGAAGAAGCGCAAGAGGCGCTCAAGAGGTTGAACAACCACCTCGGTAACCTTCCAAGGATATCAATCCTGAAGCTTGGAGAATTATTTTATCTATCCCTCATAGTGTCCAAAAAAGCTGTTTTTTTTTTGTGTTAGTTCAGGAACGTTAAGAAGCTCACGTGACTTTACCAGTCACTTCCATACAGAAAATTTTGCACTCGAAGTTCTAATCAGTTCAAGGAAGCTGAGGCCCTACTTTCAAGAGCATCAAATTGTAGTCCTTACAAAGAAGCCCTTGAAAAAGATCCTCAACGGGCTTGAATCAGTCGAAAATGCCCAAATCTAGGCCCATGAACTGACCGAGTACAACATCACTTATGAACCTCAGAAACCCATAAAAAGCAAGGGTTTTGTAGACTTTGCGGATGAACTAACACCCTCCCATCAAGTTCTGAGCTACTGGACCAAATCTTGGGCCATGAGTGTAGATGAATCGTCTTACAAAGCCAAGAGTGCAGCCGAGACCGTGATGACCTCTTCAGAAGGAGACGTCTTCGAATATGAAATAAGGTTCATGTTCATCGCCTCGAATGAAGAAGCATAGTATGAAGTGTAGGGTTCTATGA
>ONZA01015565.1:18721-30220 GCA_900322205.1 Kewa caespitosa | reverse complement strand
GTAGTACATACTTTTGGGGGTGAGGGAGGCAATTTCAAACCAGAAATTCAATTTTACATCGAATAATGACCTAATTCTCAGGAGGAAAGAAAAAAAGAAAAAAAAAAAAAAAAAACAGTATCGAATATATTCAGGCTTACTTCTGCATTCAGCATTTACGTACCTGCTTGGCAGCTCAACCTTAGTGTCCTTTTGGACAGCAGATTCAAATGATGATGATGATGACTTGGAAAATGAAAATGGAGCCACATTGTCAGACTTCAAGCCAAATGCAGGAATAGCATCATTTGATACATTCTGTGGCACAACTTTATTAAAGTCCAACATTGGTTGAGGAGCTGTTACTGCTGCTTGAACACCCATGCTAGCTACTGGGGAAGACGAAGGCACACCAGGGAAGGTCAGCCCAGTAGTCTTGTTAGTCGCCAGAGGTCCATTTGATAAAGACTCGGAATCCTTCTTGGACGACAACACATTTACTGAAGTGCTTTGTTCTTGAATAGGAGACTTCACTGACATTGATTCATTCTGAGCAATATCATTACTGAAGGTGGCTGGCTTTTTGGACAACTCAGAGTTTTCCCCCCGTTCAATCAATGGAGTAGATGCAACCCCGTTCAACTGCACATCGTCATCCAGCTCGAGAAAATCCTTACAAAGAAAATACAAGACAAGTTGACACATGCATAAGAAATGCTAGCATTATTCAAAGTTCCAATGTACATTTGTGAAATCTATCTTTGGAAAACGTATAAACATCATCATGGTTAACCCATCATGCAGACTACTCAAGACCAAAATTTCTCATTTTTACAAGCCTGCTTACATATTGATGCCTCTTTCACACATAAAACACATTAACACCATAGACAACATTAGTACTTGTTGATGGAAATGCTAATTCTCGACTTAAAATGCAGTAACTGGCACAAAGATGCAATCATGATGCATAAAATATTTACAATCAGTGGCACAAAGCTGAATCATGATTCCATAATATGTATGAAGGATCATTCGGTTAGTACAGAAATTAACTTCTGATGAGTGAGGGAGTGAATTACTGTCCCTAGCACACTTCTTAAGAAATGAAATGTAATTGGTTTAATATTACTGATCAACTTTGCCCACTTGCCATCAACCAAACAACACATCAATTTGCTACCTCCCAGGAAGTTGCAGTCCCTGCTTCCTATGAGAGTCAACAAACAATAAAAATGTCATTAAGAGGTTTACCTCATGGGCACTCATCTGAAAAGCTCGCTTTTTAGGATGATGATCAAAACCGGACTGTGAAACCACAGAGTCTGTAACCTGGCTATTTTGAAGTGGTTCTGGAGTTGAACTTTTACCATCAGCACCGTTTTGTGGAGCCAGATTATCAGACAAAACCTTAAACTTGTTCAAATTGGATCCTTCCACCATCGGTGATATTTTACACTTAGAAGCGTGTGCATCCCCAGAGTCCAACTTATCATTTTCTTTTGTACTCTCTTGAATGCCCTGCAAAACCTTCAATGAATCTACACTGTCCATGCTTCTACGGGCTAGTCCACCTAGCATAGAAGCCGTCATTTTAGAAGGAGGATTTCCTCCTACAGTGTCAAGTCTCAACTCCGGAGATTTCCCCTTTGGGGTGAACTTGTCAAGTTGCTTAAAGATCTTTTGAGCCATCTCAATGGACTGTGAAGGAACATAGTCGCTACTTGTGCTAGGCATGCTATTATCTGCCTTTGATTTTGATAAAGAATGGGTATGAGGACTCCATTTTGACGAAGAGGGAAGTTCATCAACATCTAAAATCGCTCCAGATGCATGCGTTGTATGAGGACCACCAGAACCAGGCAGGGTTAAAGTTTTAGGATGCAAGAGATTAGGCTTCTGGCGAATCCTTCGTATTGGACCCACAGAACCAATATCATTCTCAAGGACAGAACTCCTGCGCTTAAGAACCTGCAACTCAAGCAAAGTCAAAAGTAAACCAGCAGACATCATCCCACAAAGTCAATAACTCCAAATATCCGAGACATTACCTGTTTCTGAGACCCAGTATAGTGATTATTTTCGGTTGCATTGCGAGACGGTGATGCCCCTCGTGCATCATAAGCATTTTCAGCAGCCTGCATCATTTATACACAAACAAATGAATCAAAAGCAGTTTCAGTAGCCTGCATCATTTATACAACAAAGAAATGAGATGGAGGAATAGAAAGTATTTTTCCAAGAGAAAATAATCAGAATTCACAAACCTTCAAAGCACCAATTGGATGAATCCTGGAATACGGAGTACGGGCCATACTGTAAATTGCAGATCTTCCTCTAAATCGTGGGGTTACATAACCATTTTCAGAGGTTCCGGCATCACTTACTAGCTTGGGATGAGTAGACGTAGTTGGGGGCCTTTTATATGGGGGATTGAAAGGAGATGACAAATCCTCCCTATGAGTTTCAGTTTGCAAACCTAACAATGATGGGGATGCTCTTATGGGCCTGCTACCCATGTATGCTTTAGCAAGTTCAGCAGGTGAAGCGACAACCTCTTCAAGAACCTATAATCCAGCAGCATATAAGAAAACAAAGAAGCATGTATAATTCCTGACCATAAGACAAATGACGACATAAACATTCTTTCAAAAATAAATAATGTGACAAACACAGAATTTTCCATACTTTTGATCTTGTGACAGGAGTTGAAATTGCTCCAGATACCACAAGCTCCAACCCACTTTCCTGACCAGGGAGACTGGCAAATTTTTCATGTCCATCATGAATGGCCTGCATGTCTGACAATTTGGCTTCAGTTGCTCCCTTCTCAGCACCAACTGAATTATCAGCTGTTCTTGAGAGCAGAAGAGTAGTTAAATGATCTATCTCAGACCTGAAAAACAAAGGGATTTAATACCTCAATTAATAGTTCATACTTGGTAGAATAGCTCCATATATATATTAATTAGAACAGATTACTCATGTTACCACATTTTAGTTTTTTAAACCCTCCTACTCTCTCACACGTACCCACAATTTTCAACTTATTCACATCCTCTAATGTTACTTTGACCTTGTAGCGATTAGCAAGTAGGAATAGCATAAGCAGTTAGTAGATAACAGATTGCATTGGCAGGCTTGATTAATTGATAAGGTGTTTGTCAATATTAGATACTACATCATAGGTAATTGTTTACATGTGCAAAATATCATGCAGGACATTAAGATGGTTTTAGTTCCACCACATATGAATTCTCCACAAGTTTTGGATACCAAAATCCCAGCTGAAAAGGCTAGTAGCAAAGCACAATTAGGCCGATCCACGCTTACTGCTCTTAACCAAACAACACAATATTTTTACCACAATTAGCATATCGACCAAGTCAAACTAACTGTGGCCCCAATGCTCAGTCAAATATCCAATACTCTCTTTACCAAATATGGCCTTGTTTGGCTTAGTTAGCAGATCTCTAGTGACATCAAGATCAACTCACATTACCCGGGGGTATATTGAGCATGGTACCTCAAGATTATTGTGTTGTATATAAGTGATAAATATTTTTAACATCATGTCTTATGATAAATCATTTGAATCTCACTAACGTCCATCTTTGGTATCATTAATGTCCAACTTGTTCATAATAGATGTCCAATTGAACTGTCTTGGCGGTATAATACTCCATATACTCCTATGGGTATGTATAATATAAGAAATGCTGCTACAAAGGTAAAGGTAACATAAAATCAACTTGAAAAATAAAATAGAACAAATTCTAAATTATACTTGGACATAAGGCTAAAAAAAGGTATTCTTGCCTAAGGGATTAAATGATACAATTTGAATAAGATAAACATCAAGAATGAAGATGATATGTGTAATTTCATTTACTGATGTACTAAAAGCTAGGAAATTACTAATTGGTCACCATAAAAAATTCAATCAAATAAGTGTTTAATAGATGAAGCGCAACAAACAGGCAAGACCTTCAAGTGATTTATGGCTTAAATTAGACCCCTATAACTTTTGTGCTGAAATACCCACACGTTGATTAAACTTTTATGACCAGCTAGCACTTACAATTTTCCAATACTGGGCTGAAGGGAAAGACAGGGAGGGGCATGATCTAATTAGCGTAACTTAGAACCCCTCCTCACTAGGGGAAAAAATGTACGTTGTTGTTTCCTTATCTATGTAATTGTTTAAGCGATCTTTTACATCAATGTAGCAGATTTAGATGGTTAACTTTTGCCCGATAGAAGACTTGGAGATATTGGAAGTCTAACTTCTCCATGGACACTAATACCTAAGGATGCCAACCCGAACTTTTAGCCCAACACTGAATAGTTCACAGTTTCTTCATTATGTTGACTACATCCAAGACTCATCAAAGAAGTGCAGCATTTAGATTATTAAGCTCTGTTCCAACACAATTCCAATAGTTCACGACTTGGGAGCTAAGTTTAACACGGATTCTCCTAATAAAATGACGTCTAGGACTTGATAAGTAATTAGTAAAATTCAAAGATTAAAGCATGTAAATCATTTTCTTCAAGTACCCTTCCTTAGACCCATAGTAAACTTGTGGAAAACGGCAGAGAGCTCATAAAATGTCCCTCAGAATAGGAGATCAGATAGCATAATCCAGCGCTCCTACTCGGCCCCCAGCTCTTGAAATTAGCACTCATCCACTTACATTTACAATGCTTTTCACTTCATGAGCTAGAGCCAATCCAATGCTCCTACTTTCCTTCATTTCAAATCATGGCAACATGCACTACTCTACAGCTAGACCCTACTCATTGAGAGAATTCTATCACACAGTTAAGGAAGGATTGTTCTCTCTACTCTTGCTGCTTTCTTTAAAGTGATACTACACAGAAAACCTTGTTACTTATCCTACATGTGATAAGCTAGATCTTACATATTCAAAGCATTTTATCACAAAGTTCAAAAATAAAGCAATACCACAAACTGATCCTAGCTTGTATCACCTTTGATGTGTTTAAATAGAAAGTAGAGGGCATAAAGAAAAATGGACAAGGTTTTTATATGGAGATATACTCTGGGTGTAAGATTCAAACGAATGATTGCAGAACTTGCAAGATTGCATCGCAGCTTACCTGGTAAAGGTCTTCTGCTTCAGTATACCCTCAAGTTCAGCAACCCCATTACCACCAGAAATTTCAATTGGATCATTAGCTTGACGAACTGCTGGCTCCTTAGAAACATAAGAGATACACATTAGCTAACAGTTTCATCCAGCCAAAGATGATGCACTCGATTAAGAGTAACATAAATGGTGTTCGACAAAATGACAACAAGACAAACAAAAGAGTCTTATCGCATAAATGTCAAAAGCACACAAAGGGGAACAAAACAAACCTCTTCGTTAAAAGGGGGCTTAATCATATGAATGACGTAGTCCAGGCATGAGATCCCAAAATGCTAATCGCTAAGGTTCCTAATGATGGGTAACTGCTGCTTGGAGATGAAAATACACTTGCATCCCACATTTTAAAGAAGCAAAACGGTGCAAGGCGATAAGAGGATAAAGATGCTTTGCTTCTCAACCTCTCTTGCCAGCAATTTGCATTTTCTTCACATTAATGATGGGATATTGCTTTTGACAGTATACATGACTCGTGTAATAGTCTCTCTCTCAACCTGACATTATGAGTTTTTCTTCCCCAAAAGTCAGTCTAAACGTCATTTATGGCCATCCTTCAATTTGGTCAGTGCTCCTCTATTAAGTGCATGAAAGTCATTAAGAATCTAAGATCTCCATGCCAAACTCAAATCAATCAAGAGTTTGGATTGAGAATTGTAGTTGTACAATGTGAATGTAGATATAAGCCTGTCCAAATCAAACAATACATTGCTAAAAGACAAAAAATGCTTCCTTTATTGGCTAAGATGAGTGTTTTAGAAAGCAACAACGTCAAAGCCAAAACCACTTAATTATAGAATTTAATGCCACGCAGTAACAGAATCCTGATCAGGACATTAGATAAAGTCTATATAGTATTATTGAAGCAGTTCAAACAAGTTCGACCAATTAAAGGCAAATTGCGCATTTGTGTGAAGACTAAACAAAGATAATCATGCAGGTAAATGAGAGTAATATAACAGAAAGATCTGGGACTTACAACTGTAGAAGGTCCTGGCGGCACATCAATTCCTTCCTCTTTTGCATCTAAAAAAATGGTAATAACATATGAGAATGTTCTAGCATAGTTATTCGAAACTGCTATTGAGTAACCCACAACAAAGGAGGGCAAAGGAAAGTAGCAAGTACAACTTCATTCAACCAAACAAATACTATCAAAAGTGGGGCAGTTATTAATTCACAACATGAAGTCCAGAACTGAAACTACTTGGACAATAACATACACCACACCGGAAACGCTGTCACTAGCTTCCAGATTCAGAAACAGGAAAGCACGCAAGTATTATAATGGGAGACTAATAACCAGAGCAACAAAGCGCTAAAGAAACTTCACAAAGAAACATTTTATTCCCAAGGTGGAATATATAGCACAAAAGTTTTATAACAATTGCGATGGTCATACAGAAATTCTGCTCATGAACCTGGAAGCAAACTACAAAGCACTGAAGTCATCAAATATCTCTACAAATTTTAAGCACAACATCAAAAATACCAACATTCCCTTCTCCAAAATTAAGTATCATCTTAGAGTTGTCACTCTTAAGTTGTGTTCAATTCATGTGTAGTGTATAAGTTTAGTTGAGTATAGGTCATTTTAGGTGTAATTTTAACTATCATTCATATTTTTAAGTCTTAACGAACTGAACACAACCTTACATAAAGTGTCGTTTTCCTCTACCCACCTTATAGTAAATGTTTCATGCGATGACATCTATCCGTATTTTCTTTTTCTTGTTGGGTTGGTAAGGAGGCCCCACATACGAGAAGGGGAAGAGGGGTAATCCCTCACTAGGTTGGAGGTGGGATTTGAAACCGGAGTTATAAGGGAGTAGTTACCATCTCGGCTCCCACTCCAATCCCAAAATGGGTATTAATTACAGGATAATTGAGGGATTTCATATGAATTCTTCATATACATGTAAGATGGCTAAACTGAAAACTTTTCAGAAATATCAGGATGCATCAATCGGGTACTCACGCCACTACGCAACACTAGAAGCATTTCAACTTCCAATTTTCATCAAAATCTATTCTAAGCAGTTTCATACCCTACCTCCGACCAAACACACCAAAATCCCAATTAAAAGGAATAAAAAGAGTAAGATTTCACGCAAAGTTACAGAGTCAAATGTACTACAACAAACTACGCATTATTAACACCATGAATCGAACTCAATCTCTACCAGATTCCAAAACCTAGGTAGCACCTCCTACCAAATGCATCAACAACAAACCACACAGTAACCCTAAACTCAGAATCAAATCAATTCAATCACAAACAGAATCCAAAAAAAAAAAACCTAATTTACCTCAAATTGAACAAAATAACACCTAATTTACCTGAAGGGGGATGGTTGTGTGGAGGAGGGAGGAGTTGCTTACGGAAGAAAGAGGAGTAGAACCTGTGGGCCCCAGCGGTGATGAGCTTGGAAGCGGGGTCCACTAGAAGCTTCGAGATCCAACCTCCTCCGTACTTGTTGTTGTTCTTTTTCTCCGCCGCCTGAGCAGGACGGAGAGCCGCCGTGGGACGGTCGTAGGGAGTCGGCGGTGGGGCCCTCCGTCTCCTGAACTTGCCGCCTGCTCCGCCCTCGTAGCCGTCCCTTGTCGCCATGGATGGGTAGAGAGACAAAGTTAGGGTTTGCGAATTTAGGGTTTTTGTTTAGAGAGAAAAAGAAGAGAGAGGGATTGAAATTTCGGGGGAAAAATAGGATTTTCCACTTTTGCCGCTCGTAGCAAAAATGGGGAAATGTTTTTTATTTATTTTTTTGGAGGATTTGATAATGTGACGGGGTGGTGACGGATGGGAAGGGGACTGGTGAATCTGGAACTTTCGATTTGTTTGTGATAATAGTGTTAGGTGCTGTCCTCCTGTTACTGTTAGTGAAGAGGTAATGGGTGGAATCTTTGGCGGAATTTGAGCACGAGGTTCGAAATTTTTGTTCCAAAAGTATGAAAATGGCGCCTGCCGGTACAATGAATAAGGAGGAGGTTTTGGGAAAGTGTAGTACGATTCAAGGACGGATTTCACACCGGTTGAGATTAATATTTGTGGGTTGAATTATTGTTGCTTCGTTACTTTTTAAGAAATTTCATGTCTTTATAATTTATGTATTTGTTGATGTAGAAAAATGAGAAAAAAAATTCAAAATAACCAATTATCAAACCTCATTTTTGTACATCATGGTGCACCGTGCAATATACATCTACACGCGTACTTACAGGCCCATATATTTATTATAATAAATTACGTGAAACGTTGATATGCAGTGCATTTACGGCAGCGGTAATGTTTCGTTTCTTGTTATAATAGGCCGCGAGTTTGAATCCAAGGTCTTGTATCTCAGTGTTTTCTTATTTTCATTTTTTTTATTTGTTTATCAAATGGTGGAGTTAATCAATTTTATATTATCTAGCTTCATCAAATTGTGAGAGTTAAAGTTCATCAAATTATAATTTAGGTATCCACACTTATAGAAATTTAAACATAGTATTTTCTTTTCAATGAATCTTTATTTTTTAATTAATTTATCTAAGCTTCTAACTAATTAACATACTTTTATTTATATATGGATCTACTTGTAGTTAAAATTTAGCCTCTTTAACTAATGAATACATATGTTGTTACTAGTGAACCTAGTGCTCTTTTATACTACCATATATTTCATAACCAATACGTATACACTTTAATTAATGAATTTGGATGTTGTAGCTATTTACCCTATATGTTTATTTGGTGAGTCTACTATACCATATTAAACCTACATTTTGTATATTGATGAAATATTTTATGTTTATTTGATAATCCCACTACTTCTGAAGTGAGGTAGAAAGAGAGACTCTATCTCTCTCTCTGAGTCAAAAGAAACCCTAGCATGGTATCCGTAGACCACAGCACCGCCACCGATCCCTGCTACTCCGACCACCCGCCTATGCAACCACAGGACCCACTGAAATCTGCAACCCACTAGCACTCTCGACCACCAGATCTCCTCATACGAAAACTCTATAATCTCCTTTGATTCTCCTTTCTCTTCCCTACTACTCTAATCATTTTCTTTTTCTCGATTTCGAATATGGATTTACTTTACTAATTTCTTTTTCTCTTTTTCTGCAGGTTTCTACTCATGGAGGGATCAAATAACCCCTAAAATTGTTTTAGGGTATTTGTGGTATCGATTTTGGATTAAAGTCATCAATCGAATTCAGCATAGATCTACAATCTCAGATTCAAGCCCAGTCGGGTTTATTCACAAATTCCTTTTTCCGATTAGGGGTTTTCTCTATTGATTCGAAATTTATCTTTTCTCAAGAATTTCTTCTCAAGATCGATGAAGTTCAGATTATCTCTTCTCGATTTTTATATTGAATATTGGCTGAGAATTATGTTCTAATTTTTTTGAGAATTTTCTTACTCTTCTCAGTGTGTAGATGTTATCATCTCTCATACCCCCCTTGTTTCAATTGGGTCACCATATATTTATTGATCCCCCATAATTTGACTTTTTCTGTACATGGTCTTCTGTTTTGTTTAATTATTAGGTTTATTTTCTTTCGAAAATCCAGTTTACCTTGCCTATGATTTTATTTATGATAATTCATCCTGATTCCTCAATCTCTATGTCTTTACTCGGCCTTACTGTGTTTTTTTACCTGTAATATAATTCATTCTTCCCCCTTTTTTCTGATTATCTGACTTGTGGTTTTCCTATTTGTGTTCATACTTGTCTTTTTTCTGCTCAGCTGCCTTCCTTACCCTGACTATTCCTTCCTTACTTTGCGTGATTGGTTTTTGTCATGCACAGTATGTTCCAATTTGGTCACTGTTCATGTTTTCTTACTTGGCAATTCCCCCCTATTACAACACAAACTTGCATGCAACAATTTCATGCTCTTATTCCCTTAAGTTACAGTGAATTAAGGAATAATCCCTTAAGGATTTCCCTAGCAAATGTGGCAATGGATTCCTACCCCCTTTTACTATTGTGCTTTACTATATAGATATGTGTCTTTTAACTGGACTTATTTTTTGCATGCTCCTTTTGTAATTATTCTTGCTTCTTTCTATTCGCTCTTTTCTCTTTGTTATGCATGGTCTATTTAAAACCCTCACTACCATGCGTAGTTTGCTCATTACACTTACGTACCTCCAACTCATCTCTTTAGTTTACCTTCCTACTTCTCTTATCTTCATGTGCTATCATAACATCAACACAACTTGTTTACTGCCTCTAACCGAAGTCCCTTCTCTTAATATGAACTCGGACTTTTCTCCTTCTACCCCTCCTAAGTATTCTGAAAATGCATCTCTTTTGCCACTCACTTCGCTTCCCAGTAACCTATGTCCTCCCCAACCCCCCAATGGTGGCAGTGATGGTCCCGGGGAGGATGGACGTCTTTGCAAGGGTTTCCCATACGGCACCCCTTCGAGGCCATCGTATAGAGATGTCGCACGTTGTTTGGCTAATCAAGATTAGTATCTCGATTCTGCTGGAGCAAATGAACACAAATATCATAATTGTGGAAGCCAGATTCCAGTTGGGGACCCCCTTGGTCTAGGTGGAAGCCACCATCATAATACTTCCACTCCGCCTCACGCTGCGCCTCACTCCTAACGTGGAGATACTCACACCCTTGTGTCGCCATAGTCCAAGGCAGTTTGCCTTATAAGTAAGATTTGGGGTGACCTTATAAATTTTAAAAGTATCGTAGGCCGCCTTAAATATGATTGGAAAAATTTAAAAGGCGATATTTCTTTTAAGCCTCTAGGTAATGAATTGATCTTAATTTAGTTCCCTAACGTTGATGATAAATCTTTTGTGTGGGAAAATCGGCCTTGATTTGTTAGAGGCCTCAACTTTGTTTTACAACCATGGACTCCTAACTTTAATCCGTACTTAACGCATATTACCCATGTTGATCAGTGGGTACGAGTTTTTGCCTTCCGCTTCAAAATTGGAACCTTGAATCTTTAACTTCCTTGCTCAGCCACGTTGGTTCGGTCATTCGTCTTGATGATAACTCTAAGTTTTTCCGCAAGACTGAATTTGCTAGAGTTTGTGCCAACATATATGTTTCTAAAACTCTCTCCGGGTCTTACAAAATTGATAATAAAGAATATGGTTTGTCTTATGAAGGGCTTCTCACCTCGTGTGCCCTATGTGGAGATTTGACTCATAATATTGATGCTTGTCCTTCCCGTAAAATTAATAAACCTGTGCAAATCTTCATTGAGAAATTCTTTAAAGAAAGTAACCATTGTCAAGATGATATAGAAGTCCAACCTGACAATGAAAATTTGATTCGTGTCCGTCCTAAGCTTGTTACTAAATCACAGTTTCAGAACCATGCT
>ONZA01015564.1:21626-35969 GCA_900322205.1 Kewa caespitosa | reverse complement strand
TTAAAATTTATGATAACAGAAAATACTTAATGATAATATTAATTGTAATTAACACCAATTTTAATGAAAATTAATGATAGTATTAACTATAATTAATGATAAAATTAATATTATATTAAAAAATTAATAATAATTTTAAATGCTATATTAATTACAATTAACAAAAATATTAACTCTTTTAGTTTTTTAATATCGCAAATTATTATTTAGCTAGTAATATAATTTTAATATAGCAGTATAGTAGGAGGGAGAAAAAATAGTGGGTATAGAAAAGTAGAAAAGAGAAATTGGCTGGTTCTAAAGATGGAATCACCATTGTGAGAGGATGAGAATCATGAAGAGAGAGAAGGTAGAAAAGTCTAATGTGGAGGAGAGAAAATGCAAGGTGACACCCAAAACTGGGATCACCACTGCATTTGTCCTAATAGATTAAGTCTTTTGGACTATACAAAATTAAATTGAATTTAGTTGAATTGACTTTTTTTAATTAATATTTGATACTTTAAAATTCATCAAAACCGCTTGATTATTGGACTCAAATGAGTGCACATTCAAGATCTTTCTAATGACATATGAATTATTGTAAAGACATTCCGGAGCTCGTAAAAACTCAATGATTAACTTCGAAGCTGGACTTAACTAACTATTAAAATTATAACACCCCAAGTATCAGTTCTTCCGAATCGGTAGAGCGTGAGGAGTAGCGTTATAAGAGTTTTTTCTCTCACTACTAAAGCAACAAGGCCTTCCCCCTTCTGGGCTTAAGCGGTCAATTATGGGCCCAAGAGGGAACTTCCTACCTTATTAGGTTGTGTTGTGGCGGTAGTTGGGTTGAGTTGTTACAATGTATCAGAGCAACCATGTGACCAGGAGAGCCTAAGGCAACGGTCTAACGAGGGTAGAAACGTCCTTTAAGTGGAGGAGTTTGCAACACCTCAAGTATACATGCTCCCACATCGGTTGAATGTGAAGAGTTGAGATAGAGTATAATAGTTTCCCTCATACTACTAAAGAAACAAGGCATTACGCTTTTATCTTTTACATTTTTTTTTTCTAATACTTAATCCATTTGTAAGTGCGCCTTGCGATCCCAAATTGAGCAAGTTTTTGCTGTAGCCCGGGCGGGTTGCATTATGCTTTGGTTTTAACCTGGATTGGTCGAACAACCAGGGAGCGTTCTGCAAGAGTGCCTAACCCAGTTAGCTTGGCCACGCTTCTAGACCCGGTCGGCTGGCTCATGCGGTGGCTGTTTTGCAGCTTTTGGGCCTTGTTACTATTAGGGTTTAACCTAATTGTTATATATACTCTTCTAGGCACAATTGTTAGAGAATAAGAGAGAGAGGAAAAATACAACTAGTTGAGAGCTATTGTTCGGTGCATCTGCATCCCTAGTTCCTTGTAGTGTAAACTTGTGAGAGATTATCAAATACCTTCTGAGAGATTGCTTGTGTAATTGGTGAGATTGTGAGTTAGAGAGGTTGTTCATCTTTCTTGTACTCTTGTATTCTCTTGTTCTCTTGTTCCTCATAGTGGATTGATTTCTCCGTTGTTCGTGGTGTTTACCCTTGTTTTGGGATTTTTCACTTATCGTTGTGTACTTTACCTAATCTTGTTTACTTCTCGCACATCATTTTCATTGTCATCTATAAACAATAATCTAGCTCGTTACCCTAACATATTGGCATTAGAGCTTTGGTTTGTTGATCAAGGGGAAATTAGGGTTTGCTCTTGCTAGTGTTTATTGTTTGTTCAAAGATGACGGGCATGAAGATTGATATGGCAAAGTTTGATTTCTCGGTGAACTTTAGACTATGGAAGGTGAAGATGCAGGAGGTATTGGTTCAGAATGGGTTGTCAAAGGTGCTAAATAGAAAGGAGAATAAACCTGCAGATATGATGGATGCTCAGTTTGATGAAATCGATGAGAAAGCCTTGGCCACCATAATATTTTTTTCTCGCAGATGAAGTGTTGCTTGAGGTAGTGATGGAAAAGACAATTGCATGCATCTGGCTTAAATTGGAGTCGTTGTACATGATGAAGAGTGTTGCTAATCCTATGTTGTTGAAAAGTCAACTTCATGAATTGAAGCTTGAGGAAGGTAATCATGTTGAACATCATCTTGATGCATTTGACTCTATATTTTGGATTTGCAAAACATAGATGTTAAACAAGATGATGAGAATTGGTCTATAGCGTTGTTATATTCCCCACCCTGAATATGGAAGCTCTAGAGAGACTGTGATATTTGGTTGGGATGAGTTTACCTATGAAGATGTAAAGTCTAACTTGTTGCAACTTGAGTTAATGGAGCGCCAACTGATTGGTAAATCTGAGGGTTCTCTTGCTGTGGGTTTAATTGCATTAATAGGTAGAAATGATGAAACGAGTTTTAGTAAAGGATCCTGGTCTAAGTCTAGTGGTAACAAGCTCAGGAATGTGATGTGTCATGGTTTCCATAAGAAAGGCCATAGTAGAAGGTATTGTCCACGGAAGAACAATAATTCTAATAACTCAACTGTAAAGAACAAAGCTGAAGTTGTTGTAACTCAGGAGGATCACAGTAGAAGTGATTTTGATGTGCTTACTGCTGGTGATCTGAGTATTGATATTGACGATAAGTGGATTTTAGACTCTGGGTGCACCTATCATGTTTTTTCCGACAAAGATTGGTTTTCTACATTTCATTCAGTTCATGGTGGAGTAGTGTCGGAAATGGTACTATTTGCAACATTGTTGGAGTTGGGACCATGAAGGGAAAGATGCATAATGGAGTAGTAAGGACCCTCAGTGATGTGAGGTATGTTCTTGAGATAAAGATGAATCGTATGTCGCTTGGTCTTTTCGACAAGAGAGGATATCGATGCACCATTAGAGGTGAAGTTCTAAACATCACCAAAGGGGCACGAGTTGTGGTTAAAGGGAAGAAAGTCGGAACGTTGCATGAGCTTGTGTGTCAACAGAGTTGGGGACCGATTCGGGAGTGAAGTCTTTGATTGTAAGTTCGAAGAAGGTATGGCATATGGGACATGGTCACGATGGTGAGCTTGTAGGAGATGTTCTCCTCAGTAAAAGTCTAGACGGTGAGTGAGGCGCTTCGGGGTGGGTCCTGCGGGGCTGTTGTTCGGGACGTTTCGACGACGATGAGTGTTCGTGTTCTACTATTGGTGTTGAAGAGTATGAATTGCGCGTCAAGGTGGAGATTTGTAAGTGTGCCTTGCAATTCCAAATAGAGCATGTTTCCGCTGTGCTATAGTGACCTGGTTGGGTTGCATTACGCTTTATTTTTGACCCAGCCTGATCAGACAACCAAGGAGGGGTGTGAAAAAGTGACCCACCCGGCTTAGTTTGACCATATTTCTAGACCCGGCAGGATGGGTCATGCGGCAGCGGTTTTGCGGGTTTCGGGCCTTGTTATTATGAGGGTCTTAACCTGATTGTTGTACATATTCTTCTAGGCACAATTGCTCGAGAATAATAGAGAGGAAAAACACAATTAGTTGAGTGCTAACCTTAGATGCATTTTTATTTCCTTGTAGTGTGAACTTGTGAGAGATTGTTAAACACCTTCTTAGAGATTGCTTATGTAGTAGGTGAAATTGTTAGTTAGAGAGGTTGTTCATCTCTTTTGTACTCTTGTGTTCTCTTGTTCTCTTGTTCCTCATAGTGGATTGATATCTCTGTTGTCCATAGTTTTTACCCTTATTTTGGGGTTTTTCACGTAAATCGTTGTGTCATTTACCCGTTCATGTTTACTTCTTGCACATACATATTAATCTTTATTGTCATCTAGAAACAGTAATCTGGCCTGTTACGCAAACAAATTGGTATTAGAGCTTTGGTTTGTTGATCAAGGGGAAATTAGGGTTTGCTCATGCTAGTGTTTATTGTTTCTTGAAAAGATGATGGACATGAAGATTGATATGACAAAGTTCAATCGCTTGATGAACTTTGGGCTATAGAAGGTGAAGATGCGGGCGGTATTGGTTCACAATGGGATGTCAATAGCGCTAAATGGAAGGGAGAAGAAAGCGACAGATATGACGGATGCTCAGTTTGATAAAATCGATGAAAAAGCCTTGTCCACCATACAATTGTGTCTCGCGGATGAAGTGTTGCTTGAGGTAGTGAAGGAAAAGACAAATGCAGACATGTTGCTTAAATTGGAGCCATTGTACATGACAAAGAGTGTTACTAATCATATGTTGTTGAAAAGTCGATTTCATGAATTGAATCTTGAGGAAGGTAATCCTATTAAACATCATCTTTATGCTTTTGACTCTATTTTTTTGGATTTGCAAAACATAGATGTTAAATAAGATGACGAAGATTTGGCTATAGCGTTGTTATGTTCGCTACCCCCTGAATATAGACATTTTAGAGAGACTGTAGTGTTTGGTTGGGATTAGTTAACATTTGAGGATGTTAAGTCTAACTTGTTGCAATGTGAGTTAATGGGGGACAACTGATTGGTAAATTGTTGTGGGGTTTGATTGCATCAAGGGGTAGACATGATGAAGTGAGTTCTAGTAAAAGATCCCGGTCTAAGTCTAGTGGAAACAAGTTCAGAGATGTCATGTGTCATTGACACCCTCGCAAGTGCACGAGATAATCGAAGTAGTAAAATATCGAATCCACAGGGACTAGTGTTAACGATTGTTCTTTTCACAAAATAAATTATCTAAGCCACGAATTGTTGGATGAATATTTATATCTAAATAACTAAAAATCTCTAAACAATGATGAACATCAAGAATTAAAGACATCTAGGATCAAGGTTCACCATAATAATGACTAACTCGGTCAGATCATATTACTGTTGCGAATGCATACTAATGAAGAGCAATTATCCTCAGTTAACTATTATCCTCTCTCGAAGTATAACAGCGTATCTAAACTGACCAATCTCATATTCTCATGGTTATTGTAATCAATTTAAATCCATTAAAAACTGTGATAATTATGTAGCGGTCTCAAGAGAATTGACCTACTCTCGTGATTTAATCTCTAGATCAATTTCGAGGCTTTTCAATATTACAGTTTCACCTCTCAGTTGTTCACAAAATATCTAGATCATGTAAATCCAGGATCAGAGAATTCATAAGCATTAATAACCCTATAAATCTCATGAAAAGCAATAAAGCATTCACAACTATAATAAATACCCAACCTTTATATCAAATAATTATTATCGGGCTACCCTCAATCTTAGAATAAGGAAACTACTCACACATGATTGAGGAACACATCACAATAATACTATTGCAACTCATGATCAAGTCAGATATAGAGAATAAAAGAAAATACTCAAACCTCTATTAATAATCAAAACTGATCAAAGGATGTTTTTCAAACTAATGTTTGTGATCTTCAATCGATAAAACTTGAGTCTTCTCCAAAGTAGAGAGTGAAACAAAACTAATGTAAACTAAAAACTAAAACTGAATAATTCACAAAATAACCTAGAAAAAATGTTTACATAGGAGTCCTAAAATAATACACATAAGGCTCGAATTTGGAAACAAGGCTCCAAATGCTTGTTAGACAAGCGCCTGATAGGGCGGTTTTTGTACTGGAGGGACACTCGATCAGGCGTTTCAACAACGACACTACCTTAGTTTTCTTTGGGCAGCCCGGTTGGGTGAAATTTCCTCTTGGTGGTGCCCGATCGGGCTTTTTGACAGGGCTTCTATCTTCGACAGTTTTTACCCTCTTGCGATCAGAGCTTGAAAAAGTGCAAAACATGAAAGTTGTAGCCCTTGATCTTAACTTTTTATAGCACTTTGAATCAGATCAATCAGAGTTGTATGTGAAAGTTAGAGCCCAAATACTAAATTGTCTCCAAACTGCGAACATATGCGGAAATGCGCTTGCTTGCTTGCATCTCTTGCTTCAAATCTTGTTCTCACTCAACCACTTCAATACCCATCCATGTCCTTGTCCTCTATCCTTAAAAAATGACATAAAAATAAAGAAAACACACAAAATACCTAAGTAACAGTGATTTCACAAGATCATAACCAAATCAAGCGAAAACCATGCAAGCAATGCTCATTACGATTAAATGGAAGCCCGAATCATGAATAATAATCACATAAGATGAGCACTTATCAAACTCCCCCAAGCTAAAATTTTTCTTGTCCCTAAGCAAATCACACCATCAATGTAAAGAAATAGGGAGATCGAAACAAAAAGTTGAGAGATCGCCTTTTCAGTCAAATCAATAAACCCATCCAAGAATATTACCCAATAGCGTCGAAAGTTCTTTTTAAAAATAAGTCCAGTGGACCTTTCCATTTTCACAACACAACATCCAAGTATGATTCCCAACAACCGCCTTACTAAGGAACCACCCCTCTAACTCATGTAACACAATTGGTAAACCTTACTTTAGTCCGTGGAACACTCATTACTCATGTGTTTAGGGCAAGTGTTTCACTCAAGTGCTTTCCAATAGATCATACCATAGGCTTCTACATAGACTCCATCTCCTCCCATCATATCGAGGTTGAAAGTATGAACGAGACCAGACGGGGTTGTAATGTACGCTTGGATATGGGTAGGATAAAATTTTGGAGAATATAGCTAAGGGGTCAATATACTAGTAGAGCGATCAACATCTAACTCCAAACAACCAACAATTGAAACGTGACCCGAACTTCCACAACAATTGCCCAATAACAATAACAACTACGCTTTCTTTTACTTCTTGAATTTCTCTTCTTCTCTCATTTTTCAACATTTTCTTTTCTTTTTAATTTTCAATTTTTGCACATTTCTTTCTATTCTTTTTTTTTCTTGAGAGAGAAGAGGATAACCAAGTGTTGTAGTTGTACAACGAAGCTTAACATAGGAAGAATTTACAAGCTCCAACCAACTAGCTATACCACAAATCGAGTAACACAGCAATACACAATATCATGTGCTCACCCACATATCACAACACCAGCTAAACAATTACTCCACTAGTCTATGACTTGGTTTAACATTGTTTTTTTTAGGCATTCAACTTGTAATGTGGTAAACAAGTGAATGGAAAATAAAGCTCAAAATGGGTTAACTATGGAAAAATCATGCACAAGGTAGGCAATTTGGTCATTGTGGACTTATTCTACATACGCGTTCATACAACCCGATTAGGACTCAAAGGAGAAAAAATAATAAATTCCCTCTGGGAAAGCTCAAAGCTCCCCCTAGTACAAGTTCTAGAATCACAACACCATGGAAAGAATACATATATCTTCTTGGCCGATGCAGATGTGTCGGTCTACCGGCTCAATACTCACCGGTTTTGTGTTTACCAACTGAACTACACGAGATTTGAGGGGAACCACCATCTTACCAAAATTCAAAGAATCATAAGTGCAAACATGTTATGAAACTTTAGAGGCCAAAATCATTTTGCAAATAATATTGGGTAACATGTTTCGAAGTTTTCAAAAAATTTCATTAATCATCATCGAAGGGTCAGTTCTCTCCTCACCATTTTTTTTTTTGATTTTTTTTATCTTTTTGAATGCATGCCCTATTTCAATGTGACCTACAAAGAAAATAAGAAAATAAAACATAGAAAAAAAACTGTACTACATGAATGCAATTATGCCTCCCCCAAGATTAAACAACATATTTTCCTCAATGCAAGAACTCAATAAAGCATATAAGAAGGGAAGGGGAGTAGGGAGTAGATGCTAACCGCCCCTCAAGGGGGGCACTTCTTGGGATCCTGCCGAGTTAGAAGTTGATAGATGGCAATAGTCATGGAATGTGTCTCCACCTCTCTAGCTTCCATGTGAGACACCCGAGCTTCCATACTAGCGAGTTTTTTCATGAACATAGGCGGGAATTCAGATCGATCCACCTCCTCTTATAACTCTCGCACTCCTATCCTCTCATCAATTGGGGGAGCGTTACTAACTAAGCACTCCTCAAGTGGAACACTCAAGGGATGCTTAGCAAGCTCTTCTCCTGGGTTTTGCTCGGTACCGTCGATCCTGCAACATGAATCATCTAAAAAAGGACTTTTCGTAGCATTGGTCAATTTAAACCGTCTCATCACCAACAGTCAAAGAAAGACTACCCTTTTTTACATCAATACGTAGTAGCTAGGAAAGGCCTCTTAAGAATGATGGGGATTTTGGTATCCTCCTCCATCTCTAGGATTACAAAATCAACAGGAACGTAGAACTTACAAACTTTTATAGGTACATCTTCCAATACACCTATAGGAAACTTGACAGAATGGTTTGCCAATTACAATGAGATAGTAGTGGGCTTCCACTCACCCAATCCAAATTTCTTACTTACAGAGAAGAGCATGAGACTAATACTTGCCCCCAAGTCACATAAAGCACAATCAAAACTCAAATTACCAATGACACAAGGGATCGAGAAACTACCAGGATCCGTGAGTTTTAAAGGTAGTTTATTCTGAAGAATAGCACTACTCTCCTCTGTCAATGCTACAGTTTCATGATCCTCAAGTTTTCTTTTATTGCTCAACATTTCTTTCAAGAATTTAAAATATGAAGGCATTTGAGACAAAGCATCTATGAAAGGAACATTGATGTGCAACTTCTTATGCATCTCAACAAACTTACCGAAATGCTTGGCCAACTTACTCTTCACCAACCTTTGAGGAAATGGAATGGGTGGCTTGTAAGGTGGTGGAGCCTTGTATGGCACGAGCTCCTTACGCCAATGATCATCTTCTTGAGACTTCTTCATCCCTAGATTCGTTCACGATCTACATGGGCTTGGGTTCTCCCAATTCCTTACCGCTCCTCAAAGTCACTACCTTGCATTGTTCTCTCGGGTTCTCGGGTTGTCCCGAGAGATGTTCTTGAGGTCTGACTGTGGCACTAACTATCTGAGAAAGTTGGCTAACTTGGGTTTCAAGCATCTTGGAGTGGGTATCCATCGTTTGAACTTTGGAGTTCAAGCTCTTGATGGCACTCTCAACGACTTCATTTTGTTGCTTTTGTGTAATCACAAAGTTTTTGAGCAACATTTCCAAGTTCGATTTTGATAAGGCAGAGCCATATCGGTAGACCCTTGTTGAAAGCCGAATGGATGAGAAGATGCTTGATTCTTATAAGAGAAGTTCGGGTAATCCTTCCAACCTGGATTGTAAGTCTGAGAGTATGGATCATGTTCAGGAGCCCTTTGATTATAGTTGGCACGGAATGCATTGGCTTGCTCAATTGTCATCTTTTGAGGTGCTCCATGCTCATCACCCACGGAAACTTGTCCTTGGTTGTCAACCTCTTCAGATTGATAGACTTGTTTTGGGGTGGTAGGTTGCAACTGTTGGACTTGAATAGCTAAAGCATCAAGCTTGCTAGTCAGTAGGGTTACCATACATCCACATCCAGTTTACCACCAAACTTTTTAGAAGTAGATCCACTAGTGCACCATTGGTGGTTGTTTGATGCCATCTTCTCAATCAACTCAGTAGCTTGCATCGGGGTCTTGGTCATGATGGAATCACCCATCGCGGCATCAATAGACATCTGCATGTTAGGATGCAATGCGGAGTAAAAGGTCTGAATCAAGATTCACGATTGAATTCCATGCGAAGGGCACTTTCTTTGTAGCTCTTTGAAATGCTCCCACGCCTCAATAGTGTTCCTCCATCGGTCTTGAAGCTATGAATGTCATATCTTAGCTTGTTAATCAAATCTAGAAAGAACTTAGCCAAAAACGCCATCATCAAACCATCCCATATGGTGAATGTACCCACTCATTGACCGTTGAGCCAACTTTTTGCTTTGCCACAAGAGAGAAAGGGAACAATCGAAGTCGAAGTGCATCATCATCAACTCCATTCATTTTCAAAGTGTCAAACTTTTCCAAGAAAAGAGAAATGTGCTCATTAGCTTCCTAGTCTTGTAGCTCGTGAAACTGGTCCTCCTTGATGAAAGATATGAAGGCGGGCTTTATCTCGAAATGATTAGTAGTGATAACTGGCCTCTGGATACTCTGTCTATTTCCACCAATTATGGGTTTGGAGAAATCTCTGAGCGAACGAGTGTCATCACCCATGATTACTTGTTCCTCTGTTTGTATCTCTTCCTCTACCGATTCCTCTTCTTGTTCCTGTTGTTGCCTTTGTTGCCTACTCTTTCTAGATTTTGATCTTGCATGATTTGACTTTTCGATCTCGGGGTCAAACGAGGTAAGGCTTGAAGGACATGGACTCTTGGTCATGCACAAAAACAAAGCTTCACAAACCGATCAAGTGCAAAGGCAATAGAAAAAAAGTTCGAACCAAAGTAACAACGCACACACAATGCTTACTCTAAATCAGTTTGCAAAAGTTAAACAATATTAACTAAGCTAGTCATAGGCAACGGTGCCAAAAACTTGATAGCCTCATAAGTGCACGAGATTATCGAAGTAGTACAAATATTGAATC
Source organism: Kewa caespitosa (assembly GCA_900322205.1). NCBI lineage: Eukaryota > Viridiplantae > Streptophyta > Magnoliopsida > Caryophyllales > Kewaceae > Kewa > Kewa caespitosa. The sequence continues at coordinate 25,557 of ONZA01015564.1, read as the reverse complement.
CAAAGGGACTAGTGTTAACGATTGTTACGTTCACAAACTAAATTATGTAAGCTACGAATTGTTGGATGAATATTTGTATCTAATTAGCTAAATAAACTAAAAATCTCAAAACATCGATGAATATCAAGAACTAAAGACATCTAGGATCAAGGTTCACCACAATAATGAATGCTGACTCGGTCGGATCATATTATTGTTGCGAATACATACTAATGAAGACCAATTATCCTAAGTTAACTATTATCTCCTCTCAAAGATTAACAGCGTATCTAAACTGACCAATCTCCTATTCTCATGGTTCTCAATTTAAACCCATTAAGAACTGTGATAATTATGTAGATGTCTCAAGAGAATTAAACCTACTCTCGTAATTTAACCGCTAGATCAATTTCTAGGCTTTTCAGTGTTACAGATTCACCTCTCGGTTCTTCACAAAACATATAGATCATGCAAATTTGTGATCAAGGAATTCATAAACATTGAGAACCCTAGAAATCTCATCAAGAGCAATAAAGCATTCACAACAATAATAAAAATCCAACCTTTATATCAATAATCATTATTGAGCTACCCCCAATCCTAGAATAAGAAAACTACTCACACATAATTGAGGAACACATTACAATAATACTATTATCAAGTTAGATATAGAGAATAAAAGGAAATACTCAAACCTCTATTTATAATCAAAACTGATCAATGGATGTTCTTCAAACTGATGTTTGTAATCTTCCATCGATAAAACTTGAGTCTTATCCAAAGTAGATAGTAAAATAAAACTAATGTAAACTAAAAACTAAAACTGAATATTTCATAAAATAACCTAGGAAAAGTGTTTATATAGGAGTCGTAAAATAATACACATAAAGCTCGAATTAGGAAACAAGGCTACGCGCGCGTGTTAGGCATGGCACATGGAGGGACGCCCGATCGTTATTTCAACAACGACACTGCCTCAGTTTTCTTTGGACCGCCCGATCGAGCAAAATTTCTCCTTGGTGGTGCCCGATCGAGCTTTTTGACAGGGCTTATGACTTCGATAGATTTGACCCTCTTGCGCTCAGACTTAAAAAAAATGCAAAACATGAAAGTTGTAGCCCTTGATCTTAGATTTCCACAGCACTTTGAATCAGGTCAATCGGATTTCATATGTGAACTTTAAACCCAAATGCTAAACTATGTCCAAATTGCGAACACATGCGGGAATGCGCTTGTTTGCTTGCATCTATTACTTCAAATATTGTTCTCACTCAACCACTTCAATATGCATCCATGTCCATGCCCTCCTATTCTTAGGAAATGACCTACAAAAAACACACAACATACTCAAGTAATTGCAGTTTCACAAGATCGTAACCAAACAAGCGAAAACCATGCAAGTACTGCTCATTACGATCAAATGGAAGCTCAAATCATGAATAATAATCATGTAATATGAGCACTCATCAGTCATGGTTTTCATAAGAAGGGTCATATTAGAAGGTATTATCCGGAGAAGAATAATATATCTAATAACTCGACTAGAAAGAACAAAGCTGAAGTTGTTGTAGCTCAGGAGGATGACAATGAAAGTGATTGTGATATGCTTAGTGCTTGTGATTTGAGTCTTAAGGTTCATGATAAGTGGATTTTAAACTCTAGGTGCTCCTATCATCTTTGTTCCAAAAAATACTGGTCCTCTACATATGATTCAGTTCGAGGTGGAGTTTGTGTCGATGGGTAATGGTACTATTTGTAACGTTGTTGGAGTAGGGAACGTGAAGGCCAAGATGCAAAATGGAGTAGTAAGGACTCTCACTGATGACAGTCATGTTTTCGAGACAAAGAAGAACCGTACATTGCTTGGAATTCTTGACAAGAGAGGGTATCGATGCAACATTGGAGGTGGAGTTCTAAACTTCACCAAAAAGGCACATGTTGCGGTTAAAGGGAAACAAGTGGGATTGTTGTATGTGCTTGTTGGTCCAACAGTTGCCGAGACCGATTTCGGTGCGAAGTTTTCGAGTGTGAGTTCAAAGAAGGCATGGCATATGGGACGTGGTCACGATGGTGAGCTTGTAGGAGATGTTCTCCTCGGTAACAGTCTAGACGGTCAATGATGCCCTTCAGGGCAGGTCTTGCGGGGCAGGTCATTCAGAATGTTTTGGTGGCGGAGAGTGTTCGTGTTCTACTATTGGTATTAAAGAGTATGTATTGTGCATGAAGGTAGAGATTTGTAAGCGTGCCTTACAATTCCAAATTGAGCAAGTTTCTGCTGTGCTATAGTGACCCGATCGAGTTTCATTATGCTTTGTTTTTTATTCGGCTGGGTCGGACAACCAAGAAGCGTTCTGCAAGACTGACCCACCCGGGTCAGTTTGTCCATGTTTCTAGACCAGGTCGGGTGGGTCATGCGAAGACGCTTTTTGCTGATTTTGGGCCTTGTTATTATTAGGGTCTTAACCTAACTATTATATGGACTCTTCTGGGAACAAATGTTAGAGAATAAGAGAGCGGAAAGCACATCTAGTTGAGAGCTCATTTTAGGTGAATCTCTAGTTTCTTGTAGTGTGAACTTGTGAGAGATTGTGAAACACCTTGAGAGTGATTTCTTGTGTAATTGGTGAGATTTAAGTTAGAGAGGTTCTTTATCTCTGTTGTACTCTTGTTTTCTCTTGTTCTCTTCTTCCTCATAGTGAATTGATTTCTCCATTGTTCGTGGTTTTTACCCTTGTTTTGTAGTTTTTTACATAAATCGTTGTGTCATTTACCCGTTCTCGTTTACTTCTTCCACATACATATTCATCTTCATTATCATCTAAAAACAGTAATCTAGCCTGTTATCCTAGCAATATGCGCTAATAAAAACACATTATTCCTAATCTATAAAGAGAAATCCCCTGGCCTTGAGTCTATCCGACCGCAATTATTACTTATCAAATCAGGACGCTATTCGACTAGCTTTCCTTCAAGAACCTAGACTTTTTTTTTCTGCTTGCTCTTCTTTTCTTCCACATTCGAAAAGGCTCAATCCTCTTTCAAAGTCTAAAAAGTTATGGATTAAGTTTAGCTTTCTCTTTACATAAAATAAAAAGGAAAACAAAAATAAAAAATCAGATCGAAAACGTGATATCTGATTTCCTAATTCCGCTATCCGAATCCGATCCGATTTAGGGACGAAAAATTTGGATCGGATATCTGTAAAATTTCTGATAATGAAACCAGATATCGGATCGAATATTGGATTTGGGTTATCATTCTCACGCTTGCTTCTCTGTCTCTTGTAGTTTTAGTGTCTCCCTATCTGACCGCTTTCCTCCCTCACTCCCTTCATGTGGCTCTGCAAACCTCCGACTTGCTGTATCGGCTGGTGATGACGATATGTAAGTGGTGAGTTCTAGTGTAGTACCATGGTACTAGTTGTGGGGTAAAGCTGGAAAGTGATGTGCTGATGATGTCGCTATTTTTCCAAAATTAGGTGACTATTGGGGATTTCGGAGGTGACCATAAAAAATGTCTGAGTGAAAATTTAGAGTGACATTGGTATTTGGGGTGACTTGTGATTGAATATGGAGTGACTGCGATACTTGTAAGAAGTGATTATGCGTACACATCAAGTTTTGGTTTACTTTTTTTTAAGTATTTAATAAATTGGTCACTTTTATTTTAAGTTTAGTTAATATCGAAAATCTACAAAAAAAAAAAAAAAAGGAAAAACTCGAAAACCCAAAAAAAATAAATCATTAATACTAAAAGATCGCAATACCAGCTTACTAGTCTACATTTTAGTTTAAGGCTAGCCCTTTTAACTATTATAATTTAATTCATTAGGCCCAATTACTACAATTCATTTTTTTTTATTTTTTTATTTTATTTTTTTTGTGATGGGACAAACTTGGAATGCTTGACTTGGTTAACCACTGAAAACATGAATGCCATGACACAAATTGAT
>ONZA01015559.1:25541-37318 GCA_900322205.1 Kewa caespitosa | reverse complement strand
ACATATTTGTTGCCATTGTTTTTGTCAAATGGACTCCTATAAATAATTCCCACGGAAACAAATTTCTGTCGCAAAAAATCATTTTTACCCACAGAAAAAGAAATGTGTCACTAGTTTTCTGTTGCAAAAGGTAACTTTTCTAGTAGTGTATGCAAGCTTGATGCGCATCTCTTTCTTAGAGTCATCTTTGTGATTTTGGTAGTGCTCTTGCGTAGCTGCGCTAGCGCCTCTTGTAAGAGCTATTGGGATTGCTGCCTCCAAGACATAGTTTTTCTTCTCATATTAGAGGTCTATCCTCATGTTAAACAACAAGTCCACAAAGTTGTTCCCATTGATCTTTTCACGGTCTAGAAGGGCCCTCAGTGAAGTGTTTAGTGTTTGGTTGTTTCATGTTGCCATTTTTACAAACAGAAAAGGTTTGCAAATATTAACACATTTATCAAGTGTAAGTCAAGAAATAAAAAAAAAATTAAGTTATAGTCATGTCATACATATAAAATTTTTCCTATGCTATGCAATGATTTTAAGATTCGTTATTACCCTAACATGATCAAACTATGACGAGTCAACCATATTAGTCAATTTAAATGAGCAATCCCATTGCTAATCATATCTGCAGGGACAACAACCTTTCTTGAGGCGCCTCCAAGACGTAGTTTTTCTTTTCACACTAGAGGACTATCCCCATGTTAAACAACCAGTCCACAAAGGTTCTCTCATAGATCTTTTCACGGTCTATAAGGGCCCTCATTAAAGTGTTTAGTGTTTGGTTGTTTCGTGTTGCCATTCTTACAAACACAAAAGGTTTGCAAATATTAACACATTTATCAAGTGTAACTCAAGAAATTTAAAAAATAATTGAAATTATAGGCATTTCATACATTTAAAATTTTCCCTATTCTGTGAAATGATTCCAAGATCCGTTATTAACCTAACATGATAGAACTATGACCCGTCAACCGTATTAGTCAATTTAGATAAGCAATCCCATTCCTAATCATATCTGTAGGGACCACGGCCTTCCTTGAGGCGCAAACTTATTAGATTTTTCTAGAAACCTCTAGGGTGATGTATTTTGACATTTTTGCCATTAGACTTCGTATAATCTCAATTTTGTTGGTCCGCGTGCTAGATTGTCCAAGAAACATAATTCCCTAGGCTAGTTATTGTCATCGGGTAATAAGGGCAACACTAATTAGGTGTTAATAGAGAAGGCCCCAACTTTGACCGAGGTACATAGTGGCGAAGGTCAAAGTACTTATATTTTAAAGTGTCCAATGCACTAGCATACCGTATTGGAAGCTGAAATTGTTCAATTTGGGGTTTGGGGCCTTATCCATCGGAAAGAATAGTATTTTTGACTCGGGTCATCAATGATAGTACGTCGGCTTTTATTGACATCCTGGGTCAAAAAATAGTTAATTATTTATGGGAGGCTTTAATTGACTTCCTAAGGTCGAAAATAATTTTTATAGAAGTTTATAGATTTCTTGGGGTTAGAAATAATAGTTGTAGGAGTTTATCGACTTCCATGGGTCAAAAATAATTTCTGGGGGAGTATATCGACTTCCTGGGGTCGCAAATAACTTTTGAAGAAATTTATCAACTTTTTGGGGTTGGAAATTAATTTTGGAGGAGTTTATCGACTTCCTGGGGTCGAAAACAATTGTGGTAGGAGTTTCTCCGTGGGGTCGAAAAAAATAATTTCATAGGCTTTATTGACTGCCCGAGTCAGAAGAATAGTTACATAGGCTTTTGTGGACTGCCCAAGTCAGAAATAATTTTCTTTTGGATGGGGAATTTATTGATTTTTATAGGTCAGAAATGATGGTAAAGAGGGAGTTTATTGACTTCTCCAGTACAGAAATGATGGTATTGGGAGTTTATTGACAACCCGAGGTCTGAAATGACGATGATGAGAGTTTATTGACTTATCGAGGTCATAAATGTTTTTTTTTTATGGGGAGTTTATTGACTTCCTAGGTCAGAAATGATGGTAATGGAAGTTTAGTTACTTTCCGAGGTCAGAAATAATTTGTGGGAAGAGTTTATCAACTGCTTGGGGTCAATGAACAGCTTGTGAGAGGAGTTTATTGACATCTTTGGGTCAGAAGTGATTTGTGAAGGAGCTAATTGACATCATGGAGTCAAGCATAATTTGGAAAGGAGTTTATTGACGTCTTATAGTCAATGATAATTTTGTGGGAGGTAAGTTTTTGGCTATATTTGTAGTTGAAAGGATAATTTAGGAAGGATTTTATATACATTGTGGGGTCAAAAAGTTTTGGAGAAGTTGAAGCAACGTTCTAGGTCAGAAAAGGTGTGTGGAAGTTGAGAAGAAACTTCAAAACCCAAAACCTTACGGATGGTGTATTTTGAAGCTCAAAGCCCGTATGATGGGAGGTTTATATCAAGCCTCAAAATGTCGGGCCAAGAATACATGTGTGATACTCTCTTGAACTTTTTTTTTTCATGTCAGGTATTCAAGTGGGCAATGTTTGATTGCTGTCTTTTTGTTTTTTGTTTTTTTTTGCATGGCGTTTGTAACATTGGCTTATGTCTTGAGCTATTTTAACATGTATGACATGTATAACGTAATGATGGCTTCATTGCATGTATGTTCATTTAATCATCTATGACATGTGTTGAGCAAGGTGCCTAGTATGCTTGCATGCCGTCATGAAGTGTCTCATGTGTCTTTTGAGCCTTGGTGGCTCTCTCTTGTTTTGGATGACATGATTCATTTGTGTTTTCGTCTTATGAGAGAATGACCAACCTATATGCCGTGGTGGTCGATGATGCGACCATGTTCGACTAGGATGCTTCAGACGTGACTCATTTTTATAGGAAAATGCTTGGTCTTTTGTATAAGTCACCCTTGCATTAAATGCTCCAGTGGAGCACTTTTACCTTCTCGTGGGGAAATGGAGCATACTGATGAAGGTGTTTAAATGCAAAGAGCCTAAAGTATAACTATCCTAAAGGTAAAGGCTTGAATGGACTTAGCTTGTCCAAGGTCATGCTTGGATGAAACTTGTGTTTACTTTTGAGGTGGTGTGGTGAGGCTGAGGCTCAAGGTGTATGGTAGTAGATTAGCCTTTGGCTCATGTAAGATAGCCTGTGATGACACTTGTAGGTGAGTAGGTAATGTTTGATGATTTCATATGATGAAAAGGGTGCAAATTCCAAGTCCAAATCTCTTGGATTTAAGGATTCTTTGGGATGCTTTGTAGAAAGCGAGGTTGATTGACCTTCGACGGGGTGCGTCAATGGCCCTTTTGAGAAGGGTCTTTTCTTCCTTCTTTATAAATGATTTTGGCCGAACCTTAAGTATGAGAGGTTTCCTACGTATCCGAATGGGAATTAGGTTGAACATAGTTTGAGAAAGCTTTGAATTGCCTTAACTTTTTCCTAGATGCATTCTCTTGGATGATCGATCAAGCTGGCTTTTTGTGCATGACAAAGAGCAAGTCTTGTTTGAATGGATAATTTGGCCATCCGTCAATTTTGAGTGAGTGGGTAACTCAACAACTAGCTAGTATAATCGAGACCTTTTTTGTTCTTCCCTATCTTTGAGGTTATTTTTATTTGTTGCGATTTGCATAGGAAGAATAAAAAGCTATGGTATTAGACCTAGTCAATAGTCATGTGCACAAGACATGGGTCTATTTTATGTGAATGTCCGTAAAAGGAATGCTTAAAGGGAGTGTACCATGCTCTTTTGATTTTTATGCTTTTCATTTCTTTTGAGGACACCCATGTATTTTAGGGTGCGATCCTTGTTGAAGAGGTAAATTCAAAAACTATTCGAAATTTGAGTTGGTATGAACACAACATTCTCCTTGTCTTATTATGTGTCCCTTCCAGAAATGAGGGTCACCAACATGATCCCAGTATCGGCTTCTTGAAGTCCAAAATTTTTTATTTTTTTAAAAAAAGATATTTTTTATTGGAAAGTAAAAGAACAAATAGATAATAGAAAAGAGAAAAGTCATACCTGAATTAACTCTAGGTGCAGATCAACTATTCTATGCGGCTAGAGAATATGGAAGGGTACATATGGTTGGACGTAATGGTACATTCCCTCCAACGGTTAACAAAGGTCATGAAGGTTTTCTTTGCTGTTGTTTTATAGCCTCTAATTTCCTCATGGTTATTGGGAGTTCAGTGTTGTAGGAATATTGGACTATGAATTCTTTAACGATATCCTCTCAAGTCTTAATTCTATGACTTTCTATGCCATAAAACCGATTCGAAGCTGGTTCATCTAGGGACATAGGGAAGATGTGAGTAAATATGTTCTTCTAGATACCCTTGAGCGTAAGTGTAGTGGTGAATGCCCTTAGGTGCATTCTAGGAATATCTGTGGTCTTAAATTGAGGAGGTCGGTAAGGGCTATCTTGTGGGGTAAAGTACCTGTAAGATTAGGGGTGACTCCCTCGACATCGTGATACTCGTTGAATACGTTATGGTGCTTAAGGACTAATTCTAGTTTTTCAAGGTTAATTTTTGACTTCCGAAACGACCACACTTTTGAGTTTGAGTTGGATCACTCTTTTTGTAAGGTAAGCGATCATTTGGGAAAGATCTTGAAGGATGATTGCATCGGCCATTTCGATGTTTAGCTTTCTGACATAGTAATTGAGGATTTGGAGACGGTTGTTATTGAGTTGTTTGAGGTTGAGGTGGAGGTGGAGATGATTTTTGATTGAGTCTATTTCCTTCGCCGCATACCCAACGAACTAGATCCTCCCTAAAATTGATTTGGGAATTATAAAAGTAAAAGAAATGAAATGGAAAAGAGAAAAAATACTTTTTCTTTTAAAGAAAAGAAAAGTAAGATCCCACGCTCTCCAAAATTGAATAATGAGGAATGGGTGAAGCCCCCAGTTTAGCTCCTCGACTTTAATTTTGTGAATGGTTCTCCAATCTTGTTAAAAGAAAAAGGAAAGCCCAATGTGATTTTGGCTTCGTGGCTTGGTATAAGGAAAATCTCAAATAAGCAGTCTTACAAGCATGCAGAGGCAATATGGTCCTTACGTTCCACGTCCTAAACAATGGCTCTAGTTCCTCTATAATAGATTTCAAGGTTGGGCTAAAAAAATGCTCCCATGACATGAATGTGCCAATAACATTATGGAGTGCACATTTCTAATAGGATACCGCTTTCCTTCCATCGAGTCAATGAAGAGGAACGTCATAAGTGGAGAGTCGTTACAAGTTGCATGGAGTATTGAGTGCACCCTCCATGTGTCAAACTTGTCTCCTAAGGTAAATTACAGCTTGATTAATTTGCGCGTACACATGAACTACATGGATGAATCATGCAAAATTTGAAAAAAATTACTTGTATTTATTTCGTAAATCATTTTCGTATTTTACCCTATTAAGTTTGTGCCCAACGGAGTCGCCACTGTAGGGACCACGACCTTTCTTGAGGCGCAAGCTTACTAGATTATTCCAGAAGCCTCTAGGGTGATGTCTTGACATTTTCGCTCTTAAACTTCGTATAATCCTGGGTTTGTTAGTCCGCATGCTAGATAGTCCAAGAAAGATAATTACCTAGGCTAGTTATCATCATTGGGTCATAGCGGCGAAACTAATTAGGTGTCAACAATATCCAATGAGACTCTCGGTTGATGATCATATCTAAGATGATCATCCTTCTACCATAACATGTGAAACTCTCCGTCATATTTTCGAGATAACCAAAACAATCCATAAGCCTCACTGTTATGACTTACCCCCATTTTCCCAAATTGTAAGCAGTGTCCCACTTTAGCGGAACCCTCCAACTTACAGTTAAGGGTTGGAAGGGCGATCCTTGTTTGAGAGGGCATTTAACTCGTTATTTTGGGACATTTGATTCATTTAATTTTAATACGTAAGTGAACGGTTCGCATTCATTAAAACAATATAAATCCTAAAAGAATTAAGTAAAGCAATAAATCTAATTTAAATGCTATAGTTAAAGCATCATGTAAAATGATCCTAGTATTTCCTCCTAGGGAAAACCCTTACAAGATGTAATCTTCTTTGGTGACTCCAACTTAAATGTTGAAGTCCTTTAAGGCTTCTTCTTATATCACAATTGTCAAACTAATCTAGAAAGAGAAGCTTTAGGTGCACCATAGCAAGGTTGAGCTATTGTGCACCACCCATTGTTTCCGATGGCGTGTGGTCGGAGGAAGAAGAATCCGACGCCACGTCTCCAATTTATTCTAGTTCTCACCAAGGTACCCCAAATTTTGTTTCTTCAGTTCTTAATGGTCATCAGAATGGATAGTCTCCATTGTTAACACCGGCCGACCTTGTCGAAGCTCATCTACCTTCGCTGGTGGGTCCGTTGCCATCGGGGCACATCGTTCATAGCAAGCTTCCACCTATCTTGGATGAAGAGCCACCACCGATGACTCAACCCAATTTAACAGTAATGGCCCGTCGTTTGGACATGAATGAGGATCCTACAAACCCATGGGTGTCTTTGTTTGTAGGTAATCGATCCCCATCTTATGATATGCATCTTGACTTTATTGATCCTTCTATGATTGATGGGAAGCCTCTCATTCAGCTGCACAAGGAAGATATTGACCCAGAGATAGATAAATGGAAAAATTCATTGATTGTTTATATCGTGGGTGAGCGGCCATTGCCTAAGCAATTAGAAACATACATAAGTCGTCAATGGAAAATAACGGCTATGCCTAAGATTTTTCCTCATGAAAATGGTTATTTTGTGGTTAAGTGTGCCTTATGTGAAGACTGTGATAGTGTGTTGCAAGCAGGCCCTTATTCCTATAACAATAAGGCGATTATTATGACGAAATGGGCTGCTGATTTTGACTTTGCTGAGGAGGTATTGAGGGTTATCCCTTTATGGGTGAAGCTACCAAACTACCAGTCAGTTTTTGGTCTCCTCAATCCCTAAGTAGAGTGGCGAGTGCTATTGGGAAACCGCTTTTCGCTGATCAATGTACTGCTAATCAAGACAAAATTTCCTTTGCTCGTCTACTTATTGAGGTTGTTGTAACTCAACCACTTCCTGATTCTATGGAAATTAGAGATCCCAATGGCAAAATCATTAAGAAGGATGTGGTATTTGAGTGGAGGCCAAAGTTCTGTAAGTCTTGTGTTCTCTTTGGCCATGACTGTGCTAACAAGCAACCCAGGTTCCCAACTAAGAAGCAGCAAAGACAACAACAGCCTAAGTAGCGACAAGTCTGGAAAAGGAAAGCTTTACATGCTCCCCAGTCCATCTCGAGAGAGGTTAATGATGAGGGGCTTATAGTGGTGTCACATAAAGGGAGGAATAAAGAGCATGTTCACAATGCTGGGGTCCTATGCCCCTCCAAGGAAAGGATGCTTTGCATGTCCAGAATGTGGTGAATTTGACAATCTTTTGGTGTTCTTGGCCTTGCTTAAGACATAGCAGGAGAGGTAGCTGGTTGTGATGCTCAAATTCATGGGGAAGGTACTACAGGGACCAGTGATGTCCCACCCCCACTTTTACAATGATAGTTGCCTGCTGGAATGTGAGGGGCCTCAATAAGGGCCCTAAGCAGAAGGAAGTTAAACATTTCCTTGGAAAGAATAAACTTAGTATGTTTTGTGTTTTAGAAACTAAAGTAGCTCAATCCAATTTTGATAGAATTGCTAAACATGTGACTCCTATGGGTTGGTATTGGGTTTCTAATTATTCAGCTATTGAGAAAGGGAGAATTTGGTGTTTGTGGGGTGCAAAAATTTCTTCCATCGATGTCCTTCATGTGCACCCTCAGTGTATCCATCTGGAATTCATAAGCCTTCTATCTGTCTTTCATGTGCATGTCACTGTTGTTTTTGGCCCAAATGACCCAAACCTTAGGGCTCAGTTGTTGCATGATTTGTGTAACATCCAAGTCCCTGCTGGTATGCCGTGGTTAGTGATGGGTGACTTTAACAGTCCCCTTCACGTTGGAGATAGATTTAATGGCAACCCTGTTACCCAACATGAGATTAGTGACTTTGCTTGCTGTGTTGATCATTTTCAGCTGTTTGATCTCAAATCCACTGGTTGCTTCTTTACCTTGAATAACAAGCAACATGATGATAAACAATTTGCAGTAAAATTGATAGGATTATGGGGAATCTTGCTTGGATCTCTTAGCATGGTCATGTGGAAGCAGATTTCCAAGCTCCTTCTGTTTCTGATCATTCTCCCATTGTACTTAATATTCATTGCAGGCAGATTATGGGTATGAAACCCTTCAAGTTTTTGAATTTTCTTGTTAGCCACCCTAGCTTTCTTCAGGTGGTGAAGGACATATGGACTTCTCCTGTTCAAGGCAGCAATATGTTTGTTGTTCAGCATAAGCTCACCCTGCTGAGAGGTGCCTTGAAACTCCTTATTCTTACAGAATATAATGGTATCGCTCGAAAGTTGGAAGCTGCTAGGCGAAGGCTGGAAATGGTTTAAATGAAATTAAATGCTGAAATGCTTAATTCTTCTCTTGTTGATGAAGAGAAAAGCCTGATTGTGGAGCTTTAGAAATGGTCTAAGCTAGATGAACAGCTTTTTTGCCAAAAATCTAGAGTTAACTGGCTTCAACTTGGGGACTCTAATAATAACTTTTTCCATGCAGCTCTGAAAGCTAGACTGAACTAGAATGCTATTGGTCTGTTGTACAATGACAAAGGTAAGAAACTTGTTGATCCTATTTTGATCCAAAATGAAATCCACTTGTTTTACAAGAAGCTGCTGGGTAGCAACTCTTCTTCCCTTCCTGATTCGAATGTGAGTATCCTGAGGCAAGGTCTTATGTTGAACTTAAGTCAACAATAACTTCTTTGTGCCCCAGTTTCTTCAGAGGATGTGTACAGATCCCTGTGTGTCATTCGCAATGACAAATCTCCAGGTGTTGATGGGTTTAATGATGTTTTCTTCAAAACTTCATGGGACATCATAGGTAAGGACATTACTGCAGCTGTTTTGGATTCTTTCTCTACTGGGAAGCTATTGAGATCTTGGATTGTCATTTCTATTACTTTATTGCCTAACGTCCCCAATCCCACACATGTGAAAAATTACAGGCCTATCTCATGCTGTAACCTGGTTTCCAAATTGATTGCTAAGATTTTGACTTCCAGAATTGCAAGTGTTATTGATAGTATTGTTGGGCCTACCCAAGCTGCCTTCGTCCCAGTTCGGAGCATTGTGGACAACATTGTGTTGGGACATGAATTGATTAAGAGCTACAACAGGAAGCATATTTCTCCTAGGTGTATGGTTAGAGTGGATATTCAGAAAGCTTAGGACTCTCTTGAGTGGGTCTTTTTAGGGCAAGTCCTGACTAGTCTTGGGTTCCCTTTCACTTTTGTCCAGTGGGTGATGGATTGTGTCTCCAATGTAAGTTATGCTATTTTCATCAATGGCAGGCTTTCTCCTTCTTTTGCTGCTAAGAAGGGGTTGAGGCAAGGTAATCCTATGTCACCTTTCTTGATTGTCATTGCTATGAAGTACCTTGCTATAGAACTTTCTCACATGAGCATTAATCGAGATTTCAACTTTCACCCTAGATGAGGTAATCTTGGCATCATTCACTTGTCATTTGTTGATGATCTCCTTATGTTTTATAGAGGAGACCTTATTTCTGTTCAGCTTCTTCATACTTCTTTTTATGACTTCTCTAACATGTCTGGGTTCCATGCTAATCTGTCTAAAAGTTTTATCTACTTTGGTGGTGTGAGTGAGGTGGATAAAGGTACTATTGTTCAACATCTGGGATATCAGGAGGGTGCTCTGCCTTTCAAACACTTAGGTGTTCCTCTTTCTTCCAAAAATCTCAGTGTTAGCCAGTGTGCACCTCTCATTGATAGGATTTTGGCCAGAATAAGGTGTTGGTCCTCTAAGTTTCTCTCTTATGCTGGTAGAGCTCAATTGATCAAAAGTGTTCTGTTTGGTATGCAAACTTACTGGTCACAAATCTTTAACCTGCCAAAGAAAGTTTTTAAGCTCATTATCCAAGCTTGTAGAGTCTTCTTGTGGACTCGAAGTGATGTGGTGTCTAAGAAAGCACTTCTAGCTTGGGACAAAGTTTGCTTGCCTAACTCAGCTGGAGGATGGAACATTATCAGCATTGTGGACTGGAACAAAGCTGCTATTCTCAAACTCTTATGGGTTGTGTCTGCAAAAGAAGACCTTCTTAGGGTCAAATGGGTTCATTCAGTTCATAAAAAGCATATCAATAGCTCTGAGGACCATGATAGCATGTCTTGGATGCTTAGGAAAGTCTTGAGAGCTAAATCTTGGGTTCAGGGTATCTCTAACTGGTCTCCTCTCCTTAAAAATGGAGTTTTCTCTATCTAAGCTGCTTATTCTTTCTTGAGAGGCCAGTTTCCCAAAGTAATATGGTGTTCTCGCACAAATTGTAATCTTCCTGGGCCTAAACATGTTTTTATCACTTGGTTGTCCCCACATGGGAAACTTAGTACCCTAGATAGAGTGCAAACTTGGGGGTACCACCTAGCTAATAGATGTTTCTTGTGCTGCAAGCATGAGGAAACATGTGCTCATTTGTTTTTTGAATGCCCTTTTGTTAAAGCTATTTGGAAAGCTATCTTGGGTTGGTTTTGAGTTACAAGGATGATTTTGCCTCACCAACAAGAGCTTCTCTGGGTTGTGCAACACGCAAAAGGTAGTTCCACCAAAGCTCAGGTCCTTAGACTGGTGTAGGCAATGACATTTTATATGGTGTGGCATGAGAGGAACCAAAGGGAGTTCCATGACTGTGCTTTAGATGGTAATATGATCTTAAGGCAACTCACTAGAGACATGTTCTACAGAAGTGTGCATAAGAGTACCACCTTTCAAGGCTATCTTAATTCACAGGTTACCCTAAGATTGAGTAGTTTTAGCTATTGTTGCTCCTTTGTTTGTTCATAGAGCGCTGTTTGTGGAATTCCTAACTGTTGGTTTGTAGCAGTAGGGCCAGGTTCATTCGCTTTTTGCTCCGTGTTGCTAGGGATGCAGGTCTTTCGTGGTCGGATGAGTTAAGGACTAGTGTAGCACATGATGAAGCTTTCGTTTTGAACCCTTCCTAGAAGGTGGCAATACGTTTAGCTACAGATGCTCCTTTTCCTTTGGTTGTGCTCATCTTGGTTGTAAGGATGTTTGGACTCCATTGCTAATTTTCGGAATTAAAACTCTCATTTACCAAAAAAAAAAGGCTTCTTACCAATACAAGTCTTGTGTATCTATTACTATATACTAAAGGAGGTACTAGAGACAGAAACTGGTGAGCTCCCTTAATCCTAGGTGGCCTAATAGGAACCCATTATTTTGAGAAAAGTCCACGAGTAATTATTCAAGCCATCCTCTCAAATATTTAAAGCCACATCATTAATCTCCGGAAAAAAAAACTAACGTGTAGCAAAATAACTAACATGTAGCACTAAAATAGGAGAGAATATGAAAACGATCTCCCTTGCCATTTGGTTAACACAGATGTTAACAATAATTGATATTGTAAGTCATGATTATTGTTATTATTATCTTCAACTACACGAAAATCCAGATGAAAAATATCCTAAATAATAGGAAACGATTTCCCATAGCATGTTACTGCTGATTCAGTTTCACCAGCTAGGGTTTAGGCTGTTAGGTTATTTTAAACTACTACATATACTTTCGATAGATGGGGATGGGATTGCTCTCTTTGAATTGGAAAATAATTATATTATTTTAAACTACTACATACACATCATTAATCCTTTGCTTCTTAGAGTTTCGATACTACCTT
>ONZA01015559.1:7062-22948 GCA_900322205.1 Kewa caespitosa | reverse complement strand
AGGGGCTGTTTGGTTAGGGGTCTTAGGGAAAGAGAAAGGAAAACAATATAACTGATTTCCTTATCACTTTTTTCGTTTAGAACTATGTCATTCCCTTTCTCTATTTTTCCTAATCAATTTACCCATAATGAGGTTTTGATGATTCCCCGCTAGTAGCTGGAGATTTCGATTCTCGCAAAGCCTCCACCACTGCAATTACTCTTGCAGGGCAAAGATCAGCGGAATTTCAATCACATCTTCTACTCTTGTGAGTTCTGTGCTTTGTTTTTTAATATGTTGTTCCCTTGATTTTTCATTTTCAATTTTTTTCTTTCTTATTTGCGTAAAACGGTTCAAAGTGAAAACCAAGCTCCCTTTCTATCTTGAACCAAACAAAGTGGGTAACTCTTTTAGTTCTTTGCCTTTCTCTCTAATTCCCTTTCTAGAAACCTTTCCCTTTCCATTGTACAAACCAAACCACCCCTGAGTATAATCCTCCGCTTTCAAAAATAAAAAACAAGTTTTCAAAACTAATAAACCGTGACGAAGGTCCAATACCACTTGGCAAAGCGCCCACACGTCGTTTGAGGGAGACGCTCGTATCCCGAGCTCCAGGACAGGGTCAAGGATGGGTCACGCACTTTACACTAACATGTGATCAAATGAACAAAGTAGGAAAAAATTAATATATGTACACAAAATGAATTCAATTTATTTAATATGAATTAGTTTTAATTTGAATTAGTCCCATTAATTCTGAATTAGGTTTAAAGGCTTGATCTTTGTGTCATGTGCCAAAATGGCATGTGTGAATAACTCCAAGGAGTTACACGATCGTGTGGCCTAGCCAAGCAAGCCTCACATGCTTTTTGGCCTACACGGGTCCCTAGGGCTATGCCTACACGGCTTAACATGGGCGCCCTTGTAAGCCCATGGACCTCTAGTTCCAACGACCCAAAGCATCTCGTGTAGGCCCGTGTGAGCTCATTGGCCCACGGTCCATACCCCACACATCCCAATGGGAGGCCCATGAGAGTCCATGGGCCCTCCAAGGCGTATAAACCACAAGCCTAGCTAGGTGAAGACCGAATCCGATTCGGTCTTCAAAGCCCTAATCTGTGTGTATTAATGACTCTTAGAGTCCTAGTGTGATACGGCCAGTGGGAATCCTTGTTGATCTAGGATACATAGGGAATCCAAGTCCAACAAGGACTCTACCACCAGCCCCTAGCATAACCCGATCGTGAAACCCAATCGTCACTCTAACGATCAAAAAATCATTTATCTTAGAAAATACAACCCATCCACCCTAGGCTATGGACTTGACCCAAACTTTGCCTAAAACATCCAAGTTCCACCCTAGAACTCGAAACCAAATCCCTACCAATCGGGTTTTAGCATTTTTGGTGTGTAGATTGTTTTAAGAGCTTTTAGTGATTTAATCATTTTATCCTAATAAATAACCCTAAAATCTGATTGTAAATTGTAGGTGAGATGAAATACTCGAACTACCTAGAGGGCAATATGCATGAACAAAGCGAAAGTTATTTAATGATCAAAAACGAATTTTTGATTCTTTTCATCAATTTAGCCAAAAATCAATCAACAAAGAATGAGGATTTAAATCAAATATACATTAAAACATGAAAACAAGATAATCTAATGATTTCATCGCAACAAGCGAATTGATTTTGATCTCAAGAACGTGAACTTTAATCTCAAGCTCTAATACCATTTTAGGTTTTCATGAAAAATAATATTCTAAACATTTTATACGAAACTCATGACACAAACGATTATTACACATCTTAATTGGTCACATAAAAGCCTACCTCTTTTAGTGTGATTCTTGGTGCACGAAATGGGCTGATCTTTCCTTGCTTTCGGACGTGTAGATGAAGTCCTAGAACCCCAATTGAAGCTCCTCCAATGGTATCCACACGACAATAGGATTGAACCCTCAACCAACATAATAGCTAGATCATTAGAGATGATGAAGCCGGGTTCTCTTCTCTCTTTTGTTCGGCCTTAAGGACAACTTTGGGATGGAATTTGATATAATTTGGTTCTCTCTAAAAAAACCATTAACTTTGTTCATACGATAAAATAAACTGATCAAGAGATGTTTGAGATTCAAGATCATGATTAGCGCTACATAGAGCGCTAATCGCTAACCTAGTCCTTCTAGGACTACGCCTCTTGGCCAATTACTATGGGCCTGTTTCCCACACAGCCCTAATGCACCAAGACCCTTGAAAGGAAGATAAGACATGGCCTAATCCAGGAGTGGGCAGGTGCACAAGCATGGCTCAATCGCTCCTTAACGCTATGGTGATATGGGCTTTGGCCGATTCGGCTCCGAGAGCCTCTTGGTTTTCCTTCAACGACAGGCTTTGGTCTATTTATTTATCCAATTGGTTCAATTTATTACACATGTGTGTGGCCCATTAGACCCAGTCGAAGTTAGCATTCAAGTTCAATTACATTGGCCCAAAGGTCATGAGCAGTATCTAGCTACACATCAAGATGAACCCAAATGAAGAAAGTGACTATCTTTGATAACATTCTTTTCCAAGTCTTTTACACCTTGATTAAAGGACCTAATCCTTCACTCAAGAGCTTCCCAACTACCGACAGTCCTTGCCTTGGCCGGTTTTGTTTTGGTGCCAATGCACGGCCCAAATGCTCCCCGATAGCATTACCCAATTGTAAATTAGTGCTAGGTGGGACTATCTCTTTGACGACAAACATGGCTCCTTAAAAAATTCTCACATTCCCTCAATTGATCAGTTCGTTTATTGGTTCAATCCAATACTTAAGTGTGTGATCCATCATGCTTAGTTGCATTAAGCATTAGGGTCCAATGATATTGACCCAAAGGTCATGAGAGGTATCTATCACACACATCATGACGAACCTAAATGAACAAAGTTACTATCTACAAAATATATTCTCATGTCGTTTGCACCTTGATTAAAGGACATACTACTTCAAGATAAAAGCAATCATGAATAATGGATCATTGCAAAACAACATGATTTTAGAGGTAAGGATCACAAGAGAAGCCAAAAACAATAGATCAATGAAAAATAAATTATTTAAGAGGAATCCAACATAATGCCACTCGTAAACAATAGGTCAAGGAAAATACAAAAAGAAATTGATTTAAGAGGCAAGGATCATAAAATGCTCATAAACAACATATCGTAACTAACTATACATTCTTAAAGAGACATCCAACATGAAACCACTCATTAAACCTATATCAAAGCAAATAAACATGATTTGGAAGCAAGCATCATAGACTGTTCGGAAATAATAGGTCAAGGAAAAAAAAAACAATCAATATTTGTCATGGATTTGTCATGGAGAGCACGAGAATAGGGGTGCAGATAACTCCCATTTAATCACCCAAAAGCTTTGGATCTCACATAGGGCACTAGATCTTAAAGAGTTCATCAATAATATCACATTATGAATTTTGAACAAGGACAACATTATTATGCGCCGAGGGAATGGATTCAAGAACAACAAGGCCTACCATCTTTAGAACCAGGAACACCAAGGCCATCGAACGATTTCGAATCCTAATCAGAAACAGCAAGGTCATCTAATTTGTTAGAGTTATGGGCTAGAATACCGTTTCTAGATAATAATGAAGATATATAAGTATTTGTGACAAGTAAACAAGAATGGGTAAATGATACAACGGTTTACATGGAAAATCCCAAAACGAGGGTAATAACCAGAAAAAATGGAGAAATCAATCCACTATGAGGAACAAGAGAAAACAAGTGTACAAGAGAGATGGACAATCTCTATAACTCACAATCACACCAACTACACAAGCAATCTATGCCAAGGTGTTTACAATCTCTCACAAGTTCTCACCACAAGGAACTAGAAATGCACCTAAGATTAGCTCTCTATTAGTTGTATTTTCTCTCTTCTCTATCTCATAAACTATTGTTGTTATCATCTAACAATTGCTGCCTAGAAGAGTAAATAACAATTGGTCTAAAACCCTAATACATAAGGCTTAAAGGAAATACCATAAACCCCGCCGCACTGTCCCACCTGTCCGGGTACAATGACAAGGCCAAATTGACCCGGGCGGGTCACACTTGCACATCACGTCTTTGAAGTCCAACCCGACCATGTCACTATGGCAGGGGGTTTTGATTCACTTTCCAAAATTGCAAAGCACACCTTCAAATCTCCACCTTGATGCTCAATTCATACTCTTCGACACCAGTGGGGGCATATCCGCTTAGGAGTTATCTTGTTTAGAGATAAGCCATAAGGAGTCAATATCGGGGCAGGCGGACTCATCATGGCCCAAATTGATATGAGTGGGCCTAATATGTCAATATTGAATCATGGTTCTAATACAGTTGAAAATTGTCAACTGGGTTCATTTAATAATAATAGTCGAGTTGTATTTACAAGCGATGTCAATCATGCAAGGAAAGCGATAAAATGAAATTCCACTAGATGGTCTCAGGAGACATTTTTTACATGGTCGAATGTAAAAATGAAAATACAATATTCCAATAATGAAAACATGCTACAAATTCCTAAAAATAGCGTAAAATAGCCTAAGAAATAGGACAAGTGTCCCAACAATGAAAAATACTCGTTTGAAGTCGGTCTTCACTCCTAGAAGTCACCAGAAGTCCACTCGGGGCGTGGATGAAATCATGTCAGGGTGTAGAGACCTCCAGGGCACCATTTGAAGTCGAGTGACAATTTCGGCTAACGATTTATTAGTAACCATTTAAAACTTTAAATCTAGAAAACTGGCCAAACGGACTCTAAAAATCATGAAGAAAATACGTGGGAGCTAGTACACTTTGAAGGACTAGACTAAAAAGTTTTGTGATTTTATGACATAAAATGAAGTTATTAAAAACCCTCAAAGTCAACAGTTTAATTGGACGTGGCTAGGCCCAACTTGAAAAAATCACCATAAATTGGTTAAAAATCTAAATGGGCTGATTGAAGAGCTCAATGGTAGCTTTTTGAGTTCTTCACATGGACATCAATAATAAATGGGTCAAGAAGACTCAAACCCGATTTGTTTCTAGACCATTTTTAGTTTGATCATTAAGTTGGATAGTGTGTTACAAAGATATTTTTAATTATTTTTCGTTATATCAATATTGAAATCCGGTTATTGTAATGTGCTACTGACCCATGAAGGTACTCTGAAAATTTTTCCAATTTAATTTTAGTGGCCTAAACTATTTTTGTTTTGAATTAATGATGAGACCCTAATGCAAGTCCATAGACAGTTAACTGGGTGAATTTGGGAAAATTACATTTCTTAAACTACTAGAACTTTAAGGACTAGGTAGGTGTCTTAATAATTCCTTTGACGTCTTTTTCATTTGTTGTTAAGGATCAAAATCCAAAATCCTTACCGTTTAAGAGAAAATTAGCCTAAACCATAGGTTATACACTAATCATTACTAAAATTTGACCCAACTTCAAACAGCTGCTCAGAGGTCCAAAGCATGCGTTCTTGGTGTCCAAAGGAAGCATTGTAAGTTAGCTTTCAGTAGGATTTTGAATCGCTTGAATTTGACTTGAGATATTGAGTTTTTTAATGACAAGATGTCAAACTGTACAAAAATTCGAATGATAAACATGTCTCCCGGGACTCATTTATTCATTGTCCAAGCACACAAGCATGGTTTTTAATCATTTTTTTTGTTGATTTCAGTTCAAACAAAGTAAAAAAATATCATATTTACACTAATCACAAAATCACCAACTTAACCACTCATCCCTCAAGTTACTCACAATGGGTTGGTGGGGGTAAAAATGACGTCTAATGATAAGTAGCCATTTGCTTATGGTGACGGGTTGGAGAGGTTCCCCCCGCAAATAGCGGGGGGCACCCAATTGCGCCAAAAGGTCAAAAAGAAGAAAGATCAAATGGCCACAAAAAGACAAATTAAGTTAGTAACGGTAATTAAGAGAAATGATGTAAAATTGAAATGGGATTAGAAGCTCTTACCCTTGTTGATTCACATTTGGATGATCCACCCTTAGACTTGGAGAAGTGAGTTAATTACTCACTATGTACCCGTAACCAAGACCCTCACTTGGTGTTAGGGATAAAAGAAAAAGAAAATTGAGGAAGAGATTTAGTTTTAGACCGCACCAGAGGGTGAAGTCCTTGTTTTACTTTGAGTCGAGACCCGAGTACGTTTTTGGCCCTGCGATGTCGTCCAAGAACGAGGGCTGGATATCCAAGTACTATTACGTTGGGTCCCATGAGGACAGTTTATTGGACGGTATTCCTCGGTGGATATCCTCTCCGGGGCCCGCTTCCTTTTGTGCGCCTTCGACGGAGGACATGGCCGCTCTGGGGCTCTTCGACTATGAAGTGAGGCTTCGTAAGGTGGGCATGAAGATTTGGGTGAAGTTCCCTCTGCGATGGATATCCTAGAGGAAGTGGTTCGAGGAGGAGGAGTTTTTGGCGTAACATGGGGTCAGCGACACCATGGACCAGGGTATTTTTCCTTTGTTTTGTTTTTGATGTGATTTGTATTTTATCGTTGCTTGTTAACGTTCCTTGTTTGGTGTTGCAAGACGAAGCCCTTGATTCGCTGATGTCCAACACGGAGGGTCCAGACAAGACGGGAGTCTCTTCGCAGGCAGACTTCCGTGCCAAGATCATGGCCGAAAGTCGGCTCGTCTTGGCTGAGTTGAGGGCTGTAAGTCATGCACTTGTCATCTTCTTACCGTTTGTAATGCAGCATTTCTCAATCTTTTAACCTTTTCCTTTGTAGAGGTCTGTTGCCGAGAAGAAAGGCGCTGGGACGAAGCGCAAGAAGGAGATGGCCGCTTCCTCGTCTTCTCCGCTGAGGGAGGGACCTTCTGCGTCCAAAACTCCAAAGAAGGCGGGCATCGAAAAGGCGTTGAAGGATGTGGTGGAAGTCTTCTCGGATAGGAGTCCCCAGAGGGACATCCCGACGGCCATCGTGATGGGGCTAGCTGTGCCGAACTGTTACTGCGTATCTGCCAAGGGCAAGAGGAAGGAAGCCTTCGTCGTTCCTTCCCCCCCCCCCCTTTGCTCATCATGGAGGTTCAGCCGAGGGGATGCATCTCGCTGAGGGGCTTTCTCCCCAGCTACCTCTCTTGTGCTCTTGAAGAGAGGAAGAAGGTGGCCGCTTCTTTTCTGGAGAGGGCCGTGACTGAGGAGGACGAGAAGCTTGTGGAGGATCGCCCCGTGGTTGCCGAGAGCATGGCCCGTCATCTAGCTACTGAGGTATATCTCGTGTTGACTATCGCTTCGGATTCTTTTTGTCTTCTAGTCTAACTTTGTTTTCCCTTTGTGTAGGCGGTGCTCATTTATCGCTATTGTGCGAAGATGGCGTCACGGGAGGTGTCATCCCGCGATGCTGAGAGAGAGCGGAACGAGGCTGTTTCGGCCAAGGAGGGGGCCGAGAAGGCAGGGAGGGAAGACGAGAAGGAGAGGGACCAAGTTGAGGTCGATGTGAAGTTGGCTGCCGTTGAGGTTGAGGTAGCTGCAATCAAGGCCGATCTCATCGAAGAGAAGGAGAAGGTCGCGTCCCTTAAGGCCGAGCTCGCTAAGGAGAAGGAGGAGAAGGAGGTGGCGAAGGCCGCCTGTAAGTCCCTGGAAGACGAGGTGGTCGCCTCCGAGAGGACGTTCCTTACCAGTCTCAGGGAGTCTTTCATGGCCATCTTCGATTCTGAAGAGGGCTTCTCAGCCTTGTTGGCTAGGCGCGTTGCTCTGAGGCACGGGAGGATACCTCGTTTACCGAGGAGGCTTATGCTGACGAGCTGAGGTGGAACCCACGGGATTACTATCGTATGAGCTCGCTCGCCGACCTCTCGGACTTCAACACCGAGTTCTTGGATGCTATGGGGGATCACCTTGGTCCTTACGCTGAGAGTGCTTTTCGTGAGGACGAGGGCCAAGATGGAGGTGAGGACTTGTCTCCCCAGAAAGACGCTGCCGAGGGTGTCTCTTCGCCCCATGGAAGTGGTGCCGTCGATGGTGATGCAGATAAGGCTTCTTCCCCCCTCACCCCTTCGTCTTTGTAATTTTTGCCTTTGACTTGTAATGAATCTTGGACAAGTTTATTTTGCAATATATGTCATTTATCTTTGTTGGCCTATGTTCTGCTCTTGTGTTTGTCCCGGCCTTGGTTGAGTGATCTTTATCGGATGTGACGAAGGCCAGAGACTTTTGACGAAATGGCGGTCGAGTGGTAATCGTCCTCCGTTGGCTACCAACATCTTTTGCCCACAACCTGCCCTCACTTGAGCAAGGCAGGGTGTTGACGACGAAGTGGGTCAGATAAGGGTTGGGCCTTCATCTTGCGTTGTGCACTCATGGTAGCGCTAGGGTGGGATCTTTGCTTTCGACGCTTAGAAGTTTCCTAGTGCATTTTGATGAGGTTCGCCGATCGAGGCGTTATCCCTTTAGGAGGCGTTCCGGATTGCTTGCGTTATCTTCTTGGGGGACGTTATGCCATGTGTCGCGTGTCCCATGTTTTTCTCCAACAATCTGGGCCGTTGACCATGCTTGATTTTGCCTATAAAAAGGGAGGCCTTGAGGTCATTTTCTCCTTGCATCTTTCCCTTTCTTCCCTCATTTGCCTTCCTGAGTAAAGAGTATGCCTTCTCTTTCTCAGTCTTGTTCTTTTTTCGCTTCGTTCTCCCCTCTCTTCCATGGGGAGATGGGATTCGTCCATGGCTATGATGACCCTGGTGGTCTCATCCCCACGTTGGATCCATCTTTAACGCTTTTTGACGATCGTGGCATCCTAGGGGTCGATTTGCTTTTGTCATTACCCTCCGATGACTAACATCCTTGACTTATAAGGGGATGCCGATCGATTCGAGGCCGGCTAGCTGGGCTTCGGCCTTCATCCCACCAAATGGGTTGCTGGTAACAGTCGCCAATTTTCCATTCGCGGCCCAGAAGATGATCTTTCGCCCATTCTGATGCCCCTTGCCTCTTTCTCCATTAGGGTCAAAGAGAGGCAGCTTCGCCTCGCTGCTGTATCTCGTCTCCTCGGGAGAGGCAACTTTAGTAGAGCTGCAGCAACGGAGAGGTGTTGGGTCTCCGTGGTAACGACTGTGCTCAGGATGCTTTCCTTCATGTTGGTAAGGACTTGGCGTATTACGCTTCATCCCCGCCGCCTGCACCTCCACCCTTGGTTCTCCATTTTACCTCTTTGGCTCTCTCCTTCCTCCTCGGCTGCGCGTCCCCCGCCAAACTAGGGGGGTTCTCCCCTGACAGAAGAACTTGGCATATTATTCTTCTTCGTACTTTGTTCTTGTACTTTTATCTTGTATGTCGAAGCCTTTGTAAAGAAATTTAATGAAATATAAGAGATTTTGGTGACGATCTGCCCCCTAGGACGGGGTCTCATCTCTTCTTATTTACTGCACTTCGACTTTTTGCCTTTCATTTAGCTTTATGTGTTTATGAATGTCGTCTGGAGTTCTTTGTCCTACGTCCCCATGGGGAGGGGGTCTCGTCTATCGAAATTTTTCGAAGGAGAAAAATTGCAAGGCAAAACATAGACGAGAAGGCATAAAAGCCGAAAACAAATCCATTTCTGGTTTCTTGGGGGAGCCAACCCCTGAAGGCTGAATGCCTTGTAAGAAGAAAAAGCTACTTGGGGGAGCCTACCCCTGCGGGCTGAATGCCTCGCGAGAAGAAATAAAGCTGCTTGGGGGAGCCCACCCCTGCGGGCCGTATGCCTCGCAAGAAGAAATAAGGCTGCTAGGGGAGCCGACCCTGATGGCTGAATGCCATGCAAGAAGAAATAAGGCTGCTTGGGGGAGCCGACCCCTGATCGGGTAATGCCATGCAAGAAGAAATAAGGATGCTTGTGGGAGCCGACCCCTGATGGCTGAATGCCATGCAAGAAGAAATAAGGCTGCTTGCGGGAGCCGACCCCTGATGGTTGAATGCCATGCAAGAAGAAATAAGGCTGCTTGGGGGAGCCTACCCCGGGTGGCTGAATGCCTTGCAAGAAGAAATAAGGCTGTTTGGGGGTGCCTACCCCTCTCGGCCAAAGGGCTCGTGGAATGGATAAGAGGCCTTTTGGGGGTGCCTACCCCGTCATCTAGAGAAGCTCTAGGAATCAAAAAGAGGCTTTTAAAGGGGGCCTATCCTATCATCTAGAGAAGCTCTAGGAATCAATAGAGGCTATTGAAGGGAGCCTACCCTGACAAGGCTCCGCGATGAGACCGCGTCCTAAACGAAAAACTTTCGGAGATTGTTGATGTTCCAGGGCCTGCTTATCTTCCTTCCCTCCAGGGTTTCCAATCGGTAAGTCTTTGAATTTATGACTTTCGTAACATTGTAGGGTCTTTCCCAGTTGGGTGTCATCTTCCCTTCTTCGTTTTGCCTTCCCACGGATTCCATGGTTTGCAAGACAAGGTCCCCCACGTTGAGCTTTCTCGCTCTCACCCTGCGGTTGAAGGGTCTTTTCATCCTTTGCTTGTAAATTTCGGCCCTCAACAGTGAGTCTCCTCGTATCTCCCGGAGGAGGTCAAGTTCATGCTTCCTTCTTTCATCGTTCGTCTCGGGGTCGAAGTGCTCGACCCTTGGGCTCTTGTTGGCTAGCTCCAGCAGAAGTAATGCTTTGGACCCATAGACGAGGTTGAAGGGTGTTTCTCCCGTGATGTCCTTCTCCGTGGTTCTCGATGCCCAAAGGACTTCTGTTAACATGTTGGCCCATAGCCCCTTGGCTTTGTCACGTTTCCTCTTGATGCCATTCACCAAGATTTTGTTGCTTTATTCTATCTGACCATTCGTTTGGGGCCTTGCCACAGCTGTGAAGCTTGCCTTCACTCCATACTCTTCCAGCCAATCGGTGACCTGCAGCATGTCGAACTATCGACCATTGTCGAAGATGATGCCTCGAGGGGCCGAAATGCGTGAGGATGTTCTCCAAGATGAAGTTCTTCACATCAGCAACAGTTATGTTCTTGACGGCCCTCGCTTTGATCCACTTGGTGAAGTAGTCGACGGAAACGATGGCGTACTTCAGTTGTCCTGGTGCCTGCGGGAAGGGGCCTACTATGTCCATACCCCATAGGTGAAAGGGCATTGGAGATAGGATCGACGTCAACTCGGCGGAGGGGAGCTTCGAGACTGGCGCGAAGACTTGGCATTTTTGGCAACTCTTGATCATCTCGGCTGCGTCGCTCTTCAGAGTGGGCTGGTAGAAACACATCCTTAGGATTTTGTGGGCCACGGCCCTCCCTCCTTGATGAGCGCCATAAATGCCAGTATGGGCTTCTCGGATGATTTCCTTCCCTTGCGTCTTTGAGACGCATTTCAATAGTGGGTGGCTTAGGCCTCTCTTGTACAAAGTACCATCCTTGAGCTCGAACCATTTAGCTCTAGTATGGACTTTCTTGGCTTCTTTCTCGTCGTCGGGGAGCTTCCCTTCCCCCAGCCAGGCCGTCAATGGCTGCATCCATTTGTCTCTTCGGTCGAGAAGGAAGACTTCGGCCTCTGGCTCGATACTCCCCTTCACCTTCTCTTCCCAAAAGATATTCTGAGAGACTCCTTCGGCTGACGAGTTGTCTAGCCGAGCCAGCGCGTCGGCATGGTGGTTCTCCAACCTCGGGATGTGCTCTACTATCACCTCTTGGAAGCGCTTGATCATCTCCCTGAATTTTCCTAGGTATGCCTTCATTACTTCTACCTTGGCCTCGTAGTCTCCGGAGATCTGTGAGACGACGAGCTGAGAGTCCATCCTTACTTTGAGTTTCTTCGCCCTGGCAGATTGGGCCATCTCCATCCCGGTGATGAGGGCTTCGTACTCAGCTTCATTGTTGGACGCTTGGAAACCAAATCTCATTTCGTACTCGAAGGTATCCCCCTCTGCAGAAGTGATGACGATACCCGCCCCACTTCCGCTCTTGCACGACGAGCCGTCCACACTCATCGACCATGACTCGGTCCAGTAACTTGGCGTCTTCTCTGAAGGCATCAGCTTGGCGAAGAAGTCTACAACGGCCTGGCTCTTGATCCCCCTCTTGGGCTCATATGAAATGTCATAGTCGGTGAGCTCGTGAGCGCACACCTGTGCTCTTCCTGACGACTCCAACTTGCCTAGTATTTTCTTTAGGGGTTAATTTGTTAAGATGGTTACCGGATGGCTCAGGAAGTAGGGTCTAAGTTTCCAAGAGCTGATGAGAACTCCGAGAGCGAACTTCTCTGTGGTGGAGTATCGAAACTCGGCACCACACAAAGCATGGCTGGTGAAGTAGACGGGCCCCTGCTTCCCCTCTTCTTCCCTGAAGAGGACTAAGGCAACGGCCTTTTCGGAGACGGTGAGGTAGAGGAAGAGTCTCTCCCCCGGCTTGGGTGAAGCAATTTTGGGCAAGGAGCCCAAGTACAGCTTCAGCCTCTCAAAGGCTTCTTGTGCTTCATCACTCCATTCCAACTTCTTCCCCTACCTGAGTGCCGAGAAGAAGTGCGCGCACTTGTCGGGGGACTTGGAGACGAAACGGTTCAGGGCCACGATACACCCGGTTAGCTTTTGAACGTCTTTGACACATTTGGGTGGCTTCATGTCAATCACGGCCTTTACCTTCTCCGGGTTTGCGTCGATGCCTTTTTTGCTTACCACGAAACCCAAGAACTTTCCTCCTTTTACCCCGAAAACACATTTCTGTGGGTTGAGCTTCATCTTATTCCTGCTTAGATTTTCGAACGTTTCTCTATGGTCTTGTACGTGGTTAGAAGACTTCACGCTCTTGGTGATGAGGTCGTCCACAAAGGCTTCGAGGTTCCTACCGATTTGCCCTCCGAAGACCTTTTGGAAGAGCCTCTGGAAGGTCGCGCCGGCGTTCTTCAAGCCGAAGGGCAACATGGTATAGCGAAAGACTCCGTCGTCGGTGATGAAGGTCGTTTAGCTCTGGTCCTTTTTCTTCATGAAGACTTGATGGTATCGGGAGAAGGTGTCCATGAAACTCAAGAGTTCATGTCCCATGGTGGAGTCGACAAGCTTTTCCATCCTCGGGAGCGGGAAGTGGTCCTTAGGGCTGGCCTTGTTCAGGTAAGTGTAGTCGACACACATTCTCCAACTCCCGGTCGCCTTCTTCACCATCACGACGTTGGCCAGCCACTTGGGGCATCGGCATTCTCTTATGAAGCCGGCATTAAGGAGCTTCTTCACCTCGGCCGACGCGGCTCGGCTTCACTGTTCGCCCAGATGTATCTTCTTCTGTTTAACGGACTTAAGCTTGGGGTTTATTCGAAGTTTGTGTTCCATGAAAGATCTGTCGATGCTGAGCATTTCGTCTGGTTCGAAGGTGAAGATGTCTTGGTACTCGCAGAGGAGCTTCGTCAGTTCCTCCATGGTGGTCTCGTCCAGCTCGTCACTGAGAAATGTGACTCGTTTAGGACGAGAGGGGTCCAGAATGACCTCCACCTTGCCACCCGAATGGGTGGCCCTCTCACTTTCTTTGATTCTTGCGTCGGCGACCTCTGGTGGGATGATGTCCACCATGAGGCATTGCACTTCCTTCCCCTTCTCTTCCTTCGTGGGGGTTACATCCTCTATCTTTACGACTACTCTCTCTGCTATAATTCCTTTCTTCCGCTTTTTCGATCTTTTCTCGGCAGGGGCCAAGGCATTGGTCTCGGCGGGCGGCAGCGTTTTCTCTAATATGATGTTCTTGTTGTTTAAGCACCGAACATAGCATGTCCGAGTTGCTTTCTGATCATCAAGGCTCTTCCCTACTTCTCCGTCGTCCCTATGGAACTTCAACGTGAGTAGCATCATGTTGGGCATTCCATTAATTTTGTTCAGTGTCGGTCTCCCGAGAAGGACGTTGTACAGGAGCGGGATGTTGACGACGAGGAACTCCGAGACGACGCGCCTGGCTTCGTTCTTTGGTCCTATCTTGATCGAGAGTTGAATACTCCCTATCTGTAGGAATTTGTTC
Source organism: Kewa caespitosa (assembly GCA_900322205.1). Lineage (NCBI taxonomy): Eukaryota > Viridiplantae > Streptophyta > Magnoliopsida > Caryophyllales > Kewaceae > Kewa > Kewa caespitosa. The sequence goes on along the minus strand of ONZA01015559.1, from coordinate 9,007 downwards.
CCGCCAAAGCCCACCATGGGGTGGGTGCTTGGCGTTACCTTGTCCGAAGTGTAGCCAAGATCTATGAGGCAACTGGCTGTGATTATGTCTATTGAGCTTCTTGTGTCTATTAGGACCCACTTTACCAATGTATTGGCAACCTTCACCTTAAAGACGAATGGGTCGTCGTAAGGGAACTAGAGGGGCCTCATGTCCAATTCATCGAAAGTGATCGGCTTCCCGAACTTGGGAACATCCTCAATCAACATGATTTGATCGAGGGATCTGAGGTGAGCTTGTCTTGCTTTGCTTGTAAGACCACCTCCTGCCGGGCAACCCGAGATGACAGCCACTATGTAGGAGTCCGAAGAGGATCCTGAGGCCACAGGCTCGGGTGCTGCCCCCTGGCCAGGCGGGACGGTGGTCGTACCCTTATATTTCAAGAAGGAATTGAGTTTCCCCTCCTTAGCCAATTTCTCAAGGTGTAAACCTAGCTTCTAACAGTACCTCGTACTGTGCCCGTGCTCTTTGTGGTATTGGCAAAAGAAGTAGTTGTTCTCCCTACCATCTTTCAACGGGGTTGGGTTGGGTAGCAGTTTGGGGTCGATTTTTGCCAAGACAGCTTCTTGATTGCAATTCAAGACTCAATTCACCGTTGGGCTCTCCGGTTTTTTCTTTCAGGCTTCCCTCGCCCTTTGGACCTGCTTCTACCTCCCCCTCTTCCTGGTGCTTTCTTCTTGAACTGGGGCTTCTCGACTGTCAGCGTTTCAGCATTTCTTCTTTAGTTCCTTGGTGGCCTCGGCTTGTCATCATACTGCTTCTCTCGTCGATGCCCCCCGTTCACTACGTCTTGTCCGGACCTTTCCCAAGCCGTGAATAGCTTGGACGAATAGGTTCGGACGAAAGGTAGGGTGAGTTTGTCCTTCTTCAACTTCATGTGTACGAAATCATTCAAGATTTCACTTCCTCTGATGATGCCTTTGACGTAGGTCGTGCATGCTATCGTCTGGTCGAGATCGGTGATCTCTAGGCACTCGTCGTTGAAACGTTTGTCGTAATCCTTCATCGGCTCTTTCTTGCCTTGACAGATGTTGAAGAGGTCTTCTGAGCATTTCTCGGTCTTCTCGCAAGTCATGAAGTTTTCGGTGAAGATGCGACAGAGCTCGTCGAAGCTACAAATGCTGTGACGAGGGAGACTATCTAGCCACTTGTTGCCCGACTTTCCACGGTTCTGACAAAGTGTCGGCAATAAGTGGCGTCGTTCCGCTCTTGCGTCATCATTGCTTCCTCGTAGGCCATTAGACGCTCTCGGGGCGAGATCGCCCCGCTATGCTTCTTCATCTTTTCAATCCGAGAGTTCAGGTTCAAGGGATAAGCCATGATCTCTCGCTGAAAGGGACCTTTATGGTAAGGTCCAGGCTTATCTCCAACCCCCTGAAGCTCTCCGTGATGTTGTCGTAGTCCCTCGGCCCTAGGCGGGTTAGGACGTGACCCTTCTGCCCCCTTAGCCTTTCGGACTGCCTCCGTCGGATGGCCTCCCTGACGTCTTCTTTCTTACGGCTCTCCACCTCCCCTTCGGCAGCCCTTCTCCTCTTCTTCATCGCTTCGACGGAAGGTCGAAGGTATGCTATGCTTCCTTTACCCCGTCACGCTCTCGCTCTGTCCGGAGGCTTTCAACTTGCTCCTGGACATCGACGAGGAGGAGTTGGAACCGCTCAGGCTGAAGGGGGGTCTTCAGCACCTTGGTGGTGCACGACTCCGAGTCGCGCTTGCTCTTAGAGCGCTCATTCATCTTCTTCCCAACACCTTTGTCCGAGCGCTTCGTCGCTCTACCATGCTGAAGGATGTTCTCTTTGATAGTCGTGCACATATTATGCATGTCCCCCAAGATGTTGGCCTGAAGGGCCACCAGCTCTTCCCTCGTGATAGGGGGCTGGGTTGCGCCTCGTCCCCCCGCAGACGAGGT
>ONZA01015547.1:15078-25919 GCA_900322205.1 Kewa caespitosa | reverse complement strand
TCTCTCTCTCTCTCTCTCTCTAGCTGACATTTTAGCTGTTCATATTTACTATTATTAAACGATCGTTAGCGTTTTATGCCTACTTCTCTTTTAGCTGACGAACCAATAGAATCTATTTCTAAAATTAGAACATGTTTTGAATAGATGGCAAAAAGATTGATGATGTAAACTGATCTCCAATTTTAAATAATAAGAATTACGGTTGTAATAACTTTTCATAGTTAACGCTGTTTAACAATCCTCGTCGTTATAAGATTAAACTTACATTTTCGATATTGGGAATTTGTTGATTTTACATCAAGAATATTGATCAGATAAATCATACTCCACTTTTTTTTTTTTAATGTTAATAATTTTATTACCAAAACAGGAGCAATACAAGCACTAACAAAACAACCTCTTGCATCTTAGTTGCCAACTTCTAGGAAGGGTTCAAGAAGGGACCAGAGGAAAAGAACAAAACCATCAAGTGTAATACATGGCTATCAACTTCTCTAGTAGTCTAGTCTTTTTCTTCCAAACATGCTCAAGTCTAATTCAAACACTCTCTATGATCAGCTTGAGAGAAATTCCATAGTTCTTTTGTGGCTTTTGAAGATCCTCTGGTTCATCTCCTACCAAATGAAGTAGCAGTTGGCCATCAAGACTGCTGACATAAAGTCTCTAGTTATCTTACTTTTGCACTTTCGAGCTTTCATCAAATACCTCTGCCAATTAGTGTACCAGGGCATCTTAATCCATTGAGATATGAGCTGCATAATCTCAGTAGAGGAAGAGCAACTAAAAAATAAATGGCTCAAGTTTTCGTCTGCTTGATTACGCAATACACAGCTAGAGTCAACCTGTTGAAGATACCTGGCCACTCTATCTTTAGTCTTTAACTTTTTCAAATCCATGATCCAAGCTATAAAGTTGTGTTAAGGTAGACAACTTTTACACCATATCATCCTAGGTTTCCAGCAAGTACGGTTGTCCCTTAGTAGCCAAAAGTACCCAGAATGGGAACTATAAATGTCACTACTAGACCCAGCCTAGCTACACTCTTCACTACTTCTATGAAGAGATCTCTTACTTTCAAAAGTTTCTTCTAGTACCAACATTCATCGGGTCTAGGTTGACAATTCACAAGATCACTCCTTTTAATATAGACACCATTAATCAACTTAACCCAGAGGTCATCACTTTTTTGTGCAATGTCCCATAAGAGCTTGCAAATCAAATCTGTGTTCCGTAAAGCATCATTCTTTAGACCCACACCCCCTTGCTTCTTTGGCTGATAAACAGTAGAACAACCCAAGAGGAAGTCTCTACATACACTATCCATATCCTTGAGAACTCTTTTAGGGAGCATATGCTTGATGGCCCAAAAAGTTTTAATCCCATAAAAAACATAGTCGATAAGTTGTACTCTCCTTGCATAAGTGAGCAACTAAGCTTGCCAGCTTTGGATTCTTTTAGTGATTTTGTCAACCTGAATTTCACACTCAGGAGCACAAAGCGTTTTAGGAGGGATAAGGACTCCTAAGTACCTAAAAGGAAACTGAAAAACTAGTGAGAGCAGTTAATCTCTAAACAACACCATAAGGGACAGAAGTGAAAACCATTTGAGACTTTGCCAAGTTAGCATGGGCTTCAGAGAAGTGGTGAAAACAATCCATGAGGATTCTAGCTGAATTGCAGTCAGCCTTACAAAATAGAAGCAGATCATCTGCAAAACATAGTGTTGTAGCTTCATCCTACTACACCTAGTATGAAAAGAGGACCCAGGAAGAGTAGAAGCTCTAGCAAGGAGTCTTGAGAAATACTCCATGACCAAAACAAAAAGAAGGGGGGAGGCAGGATCCCCTTGTTTTAGGCCATGAGCTGCTGAGAAATACCATGAAGTCCACCAGTAACCACCAAAGCGTATTAAGTAGATCTAAGACAAGTTAAGATACACCAAACAATAGCTATAGGAAAGTTGAAACCATGCGGAACTTTCTCCAAGAAATTCATGCTCACAGTGTCATAAGCTTTTTTAAGATCAATCTTCATAAGGTAGCTGGAGTAAGTGTGTTTTCTATAATAAGCCCTTGCCAATTCTTCACTGACAAGGATATTCTGGAAAATATGCCTCCCAAGGACAAAGGCACCTTGTGCAACACTGTTTAGCTTATGTACGATGGGACTGATTGTCTTACACAGCATCTTCATTATAAATTTTTAGAGCACATTACAGCAAGAAATAGATCTGAAACCAAAAGGGGTGGTAGGATTGGAAACCTTTGGAACCAGAGAGATGGAAGTAGCACAAACCTGTTGTCGCATCTTACCATTTTCAAAGAACTGGAGAATGGCCTTTACCACTAAATCCCTAGTAATACTCCTTGAATATTTAATGAAAGCACTGCCACACCCATCAGGGCAAGGAGACTTGACAAAATGGATATCAAATAAAGCATTAGTCATATCTTTTGCATTGAAGGGAGCCTTTAGAGCCTGTCTATCTTCCTCTCTAAGAATGTATCCCTAAGCAAAGACAATTGCATGTACATCTGCATAAATAAGCTTATCTCTCCCCAATTTTTCTGTATAGTGTTCAACAAAAATGTTAGGAATCAAAATTTTCAATCATAAAACTATTATTATCCATAATGCTATAGGTTTTGTTGTTTGCCCTTCTACTCTTAATAGTTGAGAAAGAGAAAGTTGTATAGCTATCACCTTCTGTAAGCCAATCCACCTTACGTTTCTATGGCAAAAAGATGACAATTGCTTCATTAAGATCCTGCAGTGCCTTCCTACACGAACTTTCTTCTTGTTGCAAAGCAACATTGCTGATATCATTCTGTAAAGCAGCTTGCACTTTACTTAAAGTGAACGAAGCTTTAGACTTCCTCTTTACAATGTTAGAGAAAGCAGTTTGATTCAACCCTCTGAGTCTGCGCTTCAAAAGTTTCAAGTTCCTGACCAATTGAAATATATAGCACCTTTGTACTCTCTGGGACCACACCTCACCATAGGAAAAAAACCATCATGTTTGCCCCACATATTCATTAAAGCTGTGTCTACAAATGATCTTGTCCTCAAAAAATTAGACTACCCCAAGACTGTGATATGAGATACCAGCACGGCAGAAAAAAGCCTTAGAATCAAAGGAATGACTGGTCCAAGCACCATTTACCAAAAACCTATCAAGATTACAGTAAGTTCTCCTGTTCACATTCTGATTGTTACACCATGTATACCGAACACCCCTGAAATTCAGATCAGACAAGCCAGTCGTAGTAGTAAGACCTTTCAGTTCTCTAAAATCCTTCCAAAGAACAGCCTCACCACCCTGTCTACCATCAACATTTAATAAGCAGTTAAAATCTCCACTTACTATCCAACGGGCCAACATTCCTTGATTCATATCAAAGTGGAATTCCCACAAAGGATCTCTATTATTGCATTCCTTGAAAGCGTAAATGAAAGTACTTAAAAAAAGAGTTGGAAGTTTATGGACCACATGAAAATGGACATACTGTGGATCGGACACCAAGACTGTAACATCAAAATATCCAAGGTCCCAACAAACTAAAATTCTTCCCCTCTCTTCTCTAGTGCCATTGAGAAACACCTTCCTGTTAGGAAAAACTCTATTTTTGAATTTCTCCAAATTTTTCATAACCACTTTATTCTCAATTACAACAAACAAGCCCACTTTTTCACCTTGGCAAAATTGCCTAATTTCTTAGTGCTTGGAGGTCTTATTAAGACCTCTAATGTTCCAAATGCCCAACTTACTCATGGAGGAGGGTTGGGATTTGGGACATCCATACTAGCCTCCACAATACTCTTTAGATTCCCCAGAACATTGAAGTTATTCTGAACAAAAGTTGAGGAAGAAGGACAATCATTCAAGTCATGCCTCTTGCTTATAGTCATCGTATTGACAGTGGTAAAATCATCATTCATGTCAACCATTTCTTCTTCCCTAGTAGAAAAGACCACTGGTGCAATAGATGGAATTAGCCCTTCACAAGGTCAGGTAACAGGTTGAGCAGGCAACTGTGTCACATTAGTTTATGTTGGATCAGAAACAGGACTCTATACTGCAGGTTGTTTATCTTTCATTCTACACTTATCCTTCACATGACCAAACAACTTACAGAAACCACATAAAGATGGTTTCCACTCATACTCAACCTTCTGTTGTAGCATGAGCCCCTTCTCATTCTCAAATGAGACACTTTCCTCAAGCTGCTAAGTAACTTTAATTTCCACTAAAACTCGAGCATAATTGAGCCTATTCTTTTGAAGTGTAGCTTTATCAGAATTTAAGGGTTTCCCAACCAAGGTACTACTTTTACTCAATGCATGAGCACCCCAATATTTGATGTCCAAGCCAAGTAACTGGATCCAAACAGGAAGTGATCGTATATCTTCTTTGTTTATTTCCATATCTGGGTCCCACTTCTTCATAATCAATGGCTTCTTATCAAAATGAAATGCATCCATATCAAGAACTTCATTTTATAGCAACTTACTATGAAATCGAACCAAAAATACCCCAGATTTCAAGAGAATGATTTTCTCAATCCTATCATTTCCACATATTCGATTTAGAAACCACACATTACATGATAAGGTTGATTGGCCCCGAAGATGAAACACACAACTGATAGCTTCCAATATTCTTTTTGTTTTTGGACATCTACCAAACTGATCTTCAAAGGCTAGTCAGTTTCATACGGTGGTTAGAATTTCAAATCCATACCCACATCTTCATTCACCAAGTAAGCCCAACGTCTTCCTTGAGCACCCTAACTCACATTAGAAGTTTCTCCAGACACCATATCAAGACGTCTTCTGGGTCCTGGAATGTAAGAAGACCTATCGGGTACCGGAGCTGAGGCCGGTGGGTTGGTTTCTTGAACAATCTGAGGTATCGAGTTGGGTTGGTTTACTGCAACATTTCATGCATGTGATGTTACTGTTCCATTGGATTGTAGTAAGATTGTGTTTGTATTTGGGGTAGAAGAACTCTTGGTCGCTAGATTACTTCTACCTTGTCCTCTGCCTCCTATATGGCCCTGGTCATGGTGGCCACGGCCTCTGCATGCCATGGAACATGTATGTTAGCAAAGAAGGCTAAACGTGCACCGAGAGAAACCCTAGGGCACAATATTATCATCATACTATCCATACTCCACTTTTAAATAACAAGAATTCCGGTTGAATTATTGTTCATATTTACTATTAAGGAAGCATATTAAGCGTATTTCTCTTTCAATTGACGAACCAATGGAAATTATCTTTTAAAACTAGAACTTGTTCTTGTTAGATACAACAAATATTGATAAATTAAATCATACTGGGGTTTCAATTTACAAGAATTGTGGCTGCAATTGGTTTCCATATTATACACTTTTTAACGATCGATGGTGTTTTCAACCCTATTTCGCTTTCAATTGAAAATCAATTGAAACTATATTGTAAAATTGGATCCCATTCTAGTTAGTGATAAAAATAATTGGTTACTTAAATCATACATGGCTTTGAAATATTAAGGATTGCAGTTGTAATTTTTGTTCATATTCAACGCTGTTTAACAATCCTCAGCATTTTAAGCTTATTTCTCTTTCAATTGGCAAAGAAATTGAAATGATTTTTTAAAACTGGATCATATTCTTTTTATGTATAACAAATTTTGATAATTTCAATCATAACAGGCTTTTAATTAAAAAGAATTGTGATTGCAATAGGTTGTTTTTTTATTTGATGCTTTCTAACGATTTGTAGTGTTTGAAGCCTATTTCTCTTTCTATTGAAAAACCAATTTAAATTCTTTTGCAAAATCGGATCTTGTTCTGTTTAGTTATAAAAAAAATTATTATTTTAATCATACTTTACTTTCAAATATTAATAATTACGATTGTAATTTGTGTTCATATTTATCACTTTTTAAAGATCGCCAGCGTTTAAAGCCTATTTCTCTTTCAATTGATGAAAAATGCAGTTATCTTCAGAACTGGATAATGTTTGGATTAGATACCATCAATTTTGATGATTTCAATCATAATTGAATTTTAAACAAAATGACTTATGGCCGAAGTTCGCTTTCATGTTTAATGCATTTTAACGATCGTTATTGTTTTAAGCGTATGTCTCTTTAAATTGACTAACCCATTTAAACTATTTTATTAAATGGGGAACATGTTCAGGTTATATTCAAACAAAATTGATCACTTCAGTCATACTTGGCCTTCCGATAAAAAAACTTTCTATTGCAATTGCTTTTCATATTTAACGCTTTTTTATTATCGTTAGCATTGTGAGCGAATTTCTCTTTCAGTTGGGAAAGCAATCGAAGCTACTTTTTAAAATAGGTTCATGGTCTGGTTAGATATAACCAATTGTAATGATTTCATACATAATAGTGTTTAAAGTCCGAAGAATTTCTGTTGCAATTGCTGTTCATATTTAACGCTTTTTAACGATTAGTAGTGTTTTAAGCCTATTTCTCTTTCAATTGAAAAAAAAAATTGAAATTGTTTTGTAAAACTGGATCTCATTATAGTTATTTATCAACAAAATTTTTTCTTTAAATCATACTTGGCTTTCAAATATTCAAATTCGCAGCTGTAATTGATGTTCTATTAAATGCTTATAAACAATCGTTAGCGTTTTAAGCGTATTTCTCTTTCAATTGATAAACCAATTGAAACTATTATTTCAAATTCCATAATGTTGTGGTTAGATATATATAGTTACATTCATTAAAATCATCATATGATTTCAAACAATAATACATACGACTGCAATCGTTGTTCCTATTTAACGCTATTAAACGATCGTTAGCGTTTTAAGCCTACTTTTCTTTTAATTGACGAACCAATGGAACCTATTTTAAATATTGGGTGATGTTTTGGACAGAAGGAAAATATATTGATGATCTCAATTGATCTACATTTTTAATTAATATGAATTGCAGTTGTATACCTTTTCATAGTTAACGCTATTTAACGATCCTCATCGGTTAAAGACTATTTATTTTTCAATTGACGAAACAATAAAACTTAAATTTTTGAAATTGGAAAATTGTTAACTTTACATCAAAAATATTGATCAGTTAAACCAGGCTCCACTTTAAAATAACAAGAATTCAGGTAGAATTGTTGTTCATATTTACTGCTTTTTTACGATTGTAGCATATTAAGCGTAATTATCTTTCAATTGACGAATCAATTGAAACTATTTTTGAAACTAGAACATGTCTGGTTAGATACAACTGATATTGATCAATTAAATCATACTGGCGTTTCAATTATAAGAATTTCTGTTGCAATTGGTTTCCATATTAGTCAATTTTTATCGGTCGATAGTGTTTTAAGCCTATTTCTCTTTCAATTGAAAAACCATTTGAAATTAATTTGTAAAATTGGATCCCATTCTGGTTCTTTTAAGCATTATGGATTACTTAAATAATACGTGGCTTTCAAACATAATGAATTGCGGTTTTAATTTGTGTTCATATTTATTGCTTTTTAACGATCGTTAGCGTTTGGGCCAGTAAATTCATTCTGCCTACAAGTGTCATCAAGGCTGTGGACAAGTTGTGCTAGAATTTCCTTTGGGATAACATTAGTCCTAATTTGAAAAGGGTTGTGGTGGCATGAGTGGATACCTACAAGCCTAAAAGCTATGGTGGGGCTGGTATCAATAACATCTTTGTTTGGAATAAAGCATTGGTGGCTTCTCCTTTATGGGATATCAATTGTAAATTTGATTATCTTTGGGTCAAGTGCTTCCCTAAGCATGACAATTGTTGGTATTGCAAAAGACTTTTAAAGGTTAGGGATGAATTCCAGAGAGGATTTGATTTAAGTTCAGATGTTAAATGGCTACAAACTGGGTCTGGGAAATACACTACTTGTTTAGGGTACATGTGGTGCCTGGATTTCAAAAAAAAAGATGAGTTTTCTCTAGTGTTGTGGAGTCCTATTGGGTCTCCAAAGCATTTTTTTTTATTTCTTGGCTTTATAACAGAAGGAAATTGAGATCAAAAGACATGTTAAAAAAGTTTATGCAACTGTCTAAAGATTGTGTGTTGTGTAGTGGTGGAGAGGAGGAAACTGGTGCTCCTGTGTTTTTCAAATGTGAGTTCTCTAAGAAGGTTCTTGTTTTAGTGCTTGATAGATTGGGGATCAGAATGAGAATTGATGACAACTTGATCAGCATGCTCAGGAAGTTTCTGAAAGTCAAGCAACGAAGGTGGAGACAGCTGTGTAGTGCTGCTTTCATATCCAGTCTCTACATGGTGCGGAAAGAGAGAAACAATCGTGTTTTTAGGCCACAAGACCCTTGCATGACGCCTGACTGTGTGGTTTAAATGCTGCTAGATTGTATTAAGATAAGAATTGATCATGTGTACAAGTCTAAACCTAAGACTAGGAATAGATTCTTGACCAGATTGTATTGTGTCACCATAGAAGGTTGTTAGGTGGTGACTTTGAGAATTGTCTAGATGTTTGTAGTGTTTGTGGTTGAGACATCATTAATATAATACTTTACATGTCGACCAAAAAATAAACGATCGTTAGCATTTTAAGCCTATTTCTCTCTCAATTGATGAATCAAGTTAATTTTAGAATTGGATCATGTTTGGGTTAGATACCATCAATTTTGATGATTTCAATCATATTTGACTTTTGGAAAAAATAAAATACAGTCGCTATTGCCTTTCATGTTTAACGCTTTCTAACGATCCTTATTGTATCAAGCGTATTTCTCCGTAAATTGAAAAACCCATTGAAACTATTTAATAAAAAGGGAACATGTTCAATTTACATACAAACAAAATTTATCATTTCAATCATACTTGGCTTTATGATTAAACGAATTTTTGTTGCAATGGCTTTTCATATTTAACGCATTTTGACGATCGTTAGCGTTGTAAGCGCATTTCATTTTAATTGGCAAAGAATTTGAAACTAATTTTTCAAATTGGTTCATGTTCTGGTTATATATGACGAATTGTTATGATTTCATACATGATCGGGTTTTCAAGTAAGAAGAATTGCGTTGCAATTGGTGTTCTTATTTAACGCATTTAAACGATTGATAGTGTTTTAAGCCTATTTCTCTTTCAATTGAAAAATCAAATGAAAATATTTTGTAAAATTTTATCTTGTTATAGGTATTGACCAACAACATAATTTTTTTAAATCATACTTGGCTTTAAAATGTTAAAATTCGCGGTTGCAATTGCTGTTCATATTTAACTCTTGTTAACGATTGTTAGCGTTTAAAGCATATTTCTCTTTCATTTGATGAACAAATTGAAACTATAATTTCAATGCCATCATGTTCAGGTTATATATTATATATCATGGATATTTAACTTATCCTTTGCTTTCAAACGATATTACATGCAACTGCAATTGCTATTCATATTTAACTCTACTAAACGATCAATAACGATATAAGCCTAGTTCTCTTTTAATTGACGAACCAATTGAACCTATTTTAAAAATTGGAACATGTTTTGAACAGATGGAAAAAATATTGACGGTATCAATCAATCTCCATTTTTAAAAAATAAGAATTATGGTTGTAATAGCTTTTCATAATTAACGTTGTTTAACGTTCATCATCGTTTTAAGACTATTTCTTGTTTGACGAAACAATAACAATTACATTTTTGAGATTGGAAAATTTTTGATTTGATATTAACAATATTGATCAGATAAATCATACTCCACTTTAATATAACAAGAAGTCAGGTTGAATTGTTGTTCAGATTTACTGCTTTTTAAGAACTATAGCGTATTAAGCGTATTTCTGTTTCAATTGACGAACCAATTGAAACTATTTTTTTAAAAAAGAACATGTTATGGTTAGATACAACCAATATTATTCATTTAAATTATACTGGTGCTTCAATTCATACGAATTGCAGTTGCAATTGGTTTCCATATTAATCACATTTTAACGATGGATAGTGTTTTAAGCCTATTTCTCTTTCAATTCAAAAACCAATTGAAATTATTTTGTTAAATTGGATCTCGTTCTGGTTATTTATAAAAATAATTTATCAATTAAATCATAATTGGCTTTCAAACATGAAGATTTGCAGTTCTAATTTGTGTTCATATTTAACGCTTTTTAACGATCGTTAGCAATTTAGGCCTATTTCTCTTTCAATTGACAAATCAATTACATTAATTTAAAGAATTGGATCATTTTGTGGATAGATACCATCATTTTTGATGATTTCATTCATATTCAACTTTAGAAAATATGAATTACGGTCACAATTGCCTTTCATGTTTTACGCTTTTTAATGATCGTTATTATTTTAAGCGTATTTCTCTTTCAATTGACTAACCAATGGAAACTATTTTTTAAAAATAGATCATGTTATGGTTAGATACAACCAATATTAATCATCAAAATCATACTGGTGTTTTAATTTATACGAATTGTGGTTGCAATTGGTTTCCATATTAATCACTTTTTAACGATTGATAGTGTTTTAAGCCCATTTCGCTTTCAATTCAAAAACAAATAGAATATATTTTGTAAAATTAGATCTCGGTATGGTTCGTTGTAAAATTTTTTGATTAATTAAATCATATGTGGCTTTCAAACATTAAGAATTGCTGTTGTAATTTGTGTTCCTATTTTACGCTTTTTAACGATCGTTAGCGTTTTAAGCCTATTTCTCATTCAATCAAAGAATCAATTGCAGATATTTTCAGAATTTGATCATTTTTGGGTCAGATAAAATTATTTTTGATGTTTTTAATCATATTATACTTTTCAATAACATTAATTACTATCGCAATTGCCTATNNNNTTTAACACTTTTTAAC
>ONZA01015546.1:16314-26541 GCA_900322205.1 Kewa caespitosa | reverse complement strand
TCCAATTTTAAATATAGTTTCGATTGGTTCGTCAATTAAATGAGAAATAGGCCCAAAATGCTAAAAGGATCGTTTAATAGCGTTAAATATGAACAGCAATCGCAGTCGCACGTATTCTTGTTTGAAACCATAGGATGATTTAAATAAATGTTATTTTTTATATTAGCAAGAACATGATTCAAGTTTAAATATTAGTTTCAATTGGCTCATCAATGGAAAGAGAAATACACTTAAAACGCTAACGATCGTTAAAAGGTGTCAAATATGAACACCAATTACAACCACAATTTTTAATATTCGAAAGCCGAGTATGATTAAAAATAATCAATTTTTTGATAACTAACCAAGACGAGATCAAATTTTACAAAAAAATCCAATTAGTTTTTCAATGGAAAGAAAATTACGGTTGCAATTGCTTTTCAAAGATAACACTGTTCAATGATCCTCATCGTTTCAAGCCTCTTTTGTTTTTAATTGATGAAACTATTAAAATTGCATTTTAGAAATTGGAATAATTTTTATTTGATATCAAAAATATTGATCATATAAATCAAACTCGACTTTAAAATGTTAAGAATTTCAGGTTGAATTGTTGTTCATATTTACTGCTTTTTAATAATTGTATTGTATTGAGCGTATTTATTTTTCAATTGACGAACCAATTGGAACTATTGTTTAAAAATTGAACTTGTTCTCATTAGATGCAACCAGTATCGATTATCTAAATCATACAGAGATTTCAAATTTGCATTTCATTTTTATCGCTTTTTAAAGATTGATAGTGTTTTAAGCCTATTTCTATTTCAATTGAAAAACTAATTTAAATTCTTTTTTAAAATTGGATCTTGTCCTGGTTAGTTATAAACAAAATTGATTATTTTAATCATATTTGGCCTTCAAATATTAAGAATTGTGGTCGTAATTTGTGTTCATATGTAACGTTTTTTCACGATCGTTAGCGTTCTAAGCCTGTTTCTCTTTCAGTTGACAAATCAATTACAGTTGTTTTTAGAGTAGGATCATGTTTGGGTTAGATACCATCAATTTTTTTTGATTTCAATCATACTATACTTTTAAATAATATAGATTACGGTCGCAATTGCCTTTCATGTCTAAGGCTTTTTAACAATCATTATTGTTTTAAGTGTTATTTTGTTTCAAATTACGAACAAATTATAACTATTTTTTCTAATAGGATAATTTTATGGGTAGAATTCAAAAGTATTTATGATTTCAATCATACTAGGCTTTCAAATAATTATAGTTACGGTTTTAATTACATGAATTGCGAATGCAATGGCTAATCATATTTAACGCTTAGAAACGATAGTTTACGTTTTAAGCGTTTTTCTCTTCAAATTGACTAACCCATTGAAATTATATCATTAAAAGGGAACATGTTCAAGTCAGATACAAACAAAATTGATCATTTCAATTAAACTTTGTTGTACGATAAAAAGAACTTCTGCTGCAATTGCTTTTCGTATTCAACGCTTTTAGAAGACCATTAGCGTTATAAGCGTATTTTCTTTCAATTGGCAAAGAAATTGAAACTATTGTTTCGAATGGGATAATGTTCTGGTTAGATATAACAAATTTCGATGATTTTAAGTATAATAGGCTTTCATGTTAGAAGAATTGTCGTTGCAATTGTTGTTCTTATTTAATGCTTTTTGACGATCAATAGTGTTTTAACCCTATTTCTTTTTCAGTCGAAAAACTAATTGAAATTATTTTTTAAAATTGGATCTCGTTCTGGTTAGTTATCAACATAAATTGATTGTTTTAATCATACTCAGCTTTCAAATATTAAAAATCAAGGTTGTAAGTTGTATTCATATTTGACGCTTTTTAACGATTGTTAGGGTTTTATGCGTAATTCTCTTTCAAATGACGAACCAATTGAAAGTAATATTTAAAATTTGCATCATGTTCTAGTTATATTTAAACAATTACGATTTTTTAATCATCTTAGGCTTTCATACAATAATACTTGCTACTACGATTGTTGTTCATATTTAACGCTATTAAACGATCGTTAGCATTTTAAGCCTATTTCTCTTCAATTGATGAACAAATATAATCGATTTCACAAAATTGGAACATGTTTTGAACAAATACAAAAATCACTGATATTTTCAATCGAACTCCGTTTTCAAATAACAATAAGTAGTTTTCCCGTACACGCTATGCGTGCATCCATAATTGCATGCTCTCACCTTGTTCGTTGTCTTGCCGTTGGCCGACCGTCATTCACTTTCTCAACTTTGTGGTATGGAGAATGTTTGATTGTTAGCTTTGAATTGAATTGAGAATAGATGTTGTTGTTTGTACAAAAGGTGCTTATAGTTTATGTCTGACATTATAGTTAGTAGTGTGAGAGTAGGAGAGTAGGAGTTGGATAGTAGGAGAGTGGGGTGAATTGGTGGTTTCACGTTGGTGAGTTTCTTTTTTCTTTTTTTTTTGTGAGGGGTATTTTTGGTATTCCCAAAAAATGGACACCAAAATTGTATATGGCCTTCTAGCTTTATATATAACATAGATTACGGCTGCAATTGCTTTTCATAGTTAACGTTGTTTAACCAATTAAACATAAATTTTTCAAATTGGAAAACTTTTGATTTGATATTAACAATATTGATCATATATATCATACTCGGCTTTAAAATAACAAATATTTGAAGTTCAATTGTTGTTCATATTTACTCCTTTTTAACGATTGTAGCGTATTAAGCATATTTCTGTTCCAATTGACGAACCTTTTGAAACTATTTTATTAAAATGGAACAAGTTCTGGTTTGATACAACCACTATTGATCATTTAAATCATACTGGGCTATAATAATATAAGAATGGAAGTTGCAATTGCTTTTCATATTTATAGCTTTTTAACGATCGATAGTGTTTTAAACATATTTCTCTTTCAATTGAAAAACCAATTGAAAATCTTTTGAGAAATTGGATCTCTTTCTGGTTATTAATAAACAAAATTGATTATTGTAATCATACTTGGCCTTCAAATATTAAGAATTGCGGTTGTTATTTGTGTTCATATTTAACGTTTTTTAATGATCGTTAGCGTCTTAAGCCTATTTCTCTTTCAATTGACGAGAAAATTCCAATTATTTTCAGAGGTGGATCATGTTAGGTATATAAACGAACAATTTTCATTTCAATCATGCTTGACTTTCCAACAAAATGAATTACGGTTGCAATTGCATTTGTTTAACGCTTTTTAACGATCGTAATTGTTTTAAGCATATTTCTCTTACAATTGACGACATATTATAACTATTTTTGAATAGGATGATGTTATATTTAGAATTAAATAACATTGATAATTTGAATCATACTAGGCTTTCAAATAATTAGAATTGCGGTTGCAATTGCTTTTCACATTTAACGCTATTTGACGATCGTTAGCGTCTTAACCCTATTTGTCGTTCAGTTGAGGAACCAGATGCAATTATCTTTTTGAAATCAAAAAATTTTTTGATTGTGTACCATCAATATTTATAAATTTAATCACACAAGTCTTTTAAATAAAGAGAATTGCGAATGCAATGGCTGTTCATATTTAACACTTATTAACAATCGTTTGCGTTTTAAGCGTATTTCTCTTTAAATTGACTAAAAAATTGAAATTTTTTTATAAAATAGGAACATGTTCAGGTGATTTACCATCACAATTTATCATTTAAATCATACTTTGCTTTACGTTAAAAAAATTTCTTTTGCAATTGCTTTTTATATTTAACGCTTTCTGACGACCGTTAGTGTTGTAAGCCTATTTATCTTTCAATTGGCAACGAAATTGACACTATTTTTTCAAATTAGATCATTTTCTGGTTATATATAACCAATTTTGACGATTTCAATAATAATCAACTTTTAAGTAGGAAGAATTGCGGTTGCAATTGATGTTCATATTTAACGCTTTTTAACGATCGATAGTGTTTTATCCTATTTCTCTTTCAATTGAAAAACAAATTGAATTTCTTTTGTGAAATTGGATCTTGTTCTGGTTATTTATCAACAAAATTTATTGTTTCAATCAGACTTGACTTTCAAATGTTGAAGATCGCAGTTGTAATTGGTGTTCATATTTGACGCTTTTTAAAAATCGTTAGCGTTTTAAGCGTGTTTCTCTTTCAATTGATGAACAAATTGATACTATTAAAATTTCATCATGTTCTGGCTATATTTATACAACTACGGTTATTCAAATCATCCTAGTCTTTCAAAAAAATAATACTTGTGACTGCAATTGCCGTTCATATGTAATGCTATTAAACGATCCTTATCGTTTGAAGCCTATTTCTCCTTCAATTGATGAACCAATAGAATCTATTTTTTAAATTAAAACATGTTTTTAACAGTTACCAAAAATATTTATTGTTTCAATCGAAATCCATTTTCAAATAATAAGATTTACGGTTGCAATTGTTTTTGCGTAGTTAACGCTGTTTAACGATCCTCATCACTTTAAGCCAATTTCTTTTTCAATTGACGAACCAATGAAACTTACATTTTTAAAATAGGAAAATTTTTTATTTGATGTAAACAATATAGATCCTATAAATCATATATGGCTTTCAGATAACAAGAAGTTCAAGCTGAATAATTGTTCATATTTAATGCTTTTTAACGATTGTAGCGTATTAAGCGTATTTCTCTTTCAATTGACGAACCAATTGAAAATATATTTGAAAATGGAACATGTTCTGGATATAAAAAAACCAATTTTGATCATTTAAATAACACTGGGCTTTTAAATTATAATAATTGCGTTTGCAATTGATTTTCATTTTTATTGCTTTTTAACGATCGATAGTGTTTTAAGCCTATTTCTCTTTCAAATTGAAAAACCAATTGAAATTATTTTGTAATGTTGATATTATTAAGTTTATTCAACAACAAATTTAATTATTATAATAATAATCGGCTTTCAAATTGTAGAAATTGCGGTTCTAATTGGTGTTCACATTTAACGCTTTTTTAACGATCGTTAGCACTTCAAGCGTATTTAACTTTCAATTGATGAACCAATTGAAAATATATTATTTGAAATTGCATCATGTTCTGGATATATGTAAACACTTACAGTTATTTAAATCATACTAGGCTTTCAAACAAAGATACTTGCAAATGTAATTGTTGTTCATATTTATTGCTTTTTAATGATCGATAGTGTTTTAAGCCTATTTCTCTTTCGATTGAAAAACCAAATTAATTTCTTTCATGAAAGTGGATCTCAAATGTTAAGAATTTTTGTTGTAATTTGTAATCATATTCAACGTTTTTAACGAGCTAAGCGCTGTAAGCCTATTTCTCTTTCAATTGACGAATTCATTACAATTATTTTAAGAATTGAATCATGTTTGGTTAGATGTTATAGTTAGAATTAATAAATATTGATAATTTCCATCATACTAGGCTTTCAAATAATTAGAATTGCGGTTGCAATTGCTTTTCACATTTAACGCTTTTTAACGATCGTTTGCGTTTTATGCCTATTTGTCTTTCAGTTGACAAACCAACTGCAATTTTTTTTTAAATCAAAAGTTTATTTGATTATCTACCACCAATATTTATGAATTTAATCACACATGAATTTTTTATAACAAGAATTGCGAATGCAATGGCTGTTCATATTTAAGGCTTATTGACGATTATTTGCAATTTAAGTGTATTTCTCTTGAAATTAACTAGCCAATTGATACTATAAAAGGTAATGTGCAGGTTCGAGACCAACAAAATTTATCATTTCAAACATACTTGGATTTACGATAAAAAGAATTTCTGCTGCAATTGCTTTTCAGATTTAACGCTTTTTGACGATCGTTAGTGTCATAAGCGTATTTCTCTTAAAATTGGCAAATCAATCGAAACAATTTTTACAATTTGGATCATGTTCTGATTCGATATAACCATTTTTGATGATTTTAATCATAATCGGCTTTCAGGTAAGAAGAACTACGGTTGCAATTGCTGTTCATATTTAACGGCCTTTAACGATCGTTAGTGCTTGAAGCCTATTTCACTTTCAATTGAGAATCCTATTAAATTTTTTTGTAAAATTGGATCTCTTTCTGGTTATTTATCAACAAAAATGAGTAATCTAATCATACTCTGCTTTCAAATATTTAAAATCGTTGTTGTAATTGGTGTTCATATTTGACACTTTTTAGCGATCGTTAGCGTTCTAAGTGTATTTCTCTTTCAATTGATGAAACTATTGAATCTATCATTTAAAGTTGCATCATGTGGTGGTTAGATATAAAATATTATGGTTACTCAAATCATCCTAGGATTTCAAACAATGTTACTTGTAGCTGCAATTGTTGTTCATATTTAACGACATAAAACGATTGTGAGTGTTTTAAGCCTATTTCTCTTTCAATTGATGAACCAATATACTCTATTATTTAAAATCGGAAATTTTTCTAGGTGGAAACAACCAATATTGATTATTTAAATCATACTAGGGGTTACAATTATAAAAATAGCAGTTGCAATTGCTTTTCATATTTATTTCTTTTTAACGACTAGTAGTGTTTTAAGCCTATTTCTCTTTCAATTGAAAATCCAATTGAAATTCTTTTGTAAAATTGGATCTCATTCTGGTTAGATATAAACAAAAGTGATTATTTTAATCATACTTGGCCTTCAATTATTAAGAATTTTGGCTGTAATTTGACTTCATATTTAACGCTTTTTCACAACCGTTAGCGTTACAAGACTATTTCTCTTTCGATTGACGGATCAATTGCAGTAATTTTCAGAATTGGATCATGTTTTGATTGCATACTATTGATTTTATGATTTCAATCATACTTCACTATTAAATCAAATGAATTACAGTCTTAATCGCCATTCATGTATAACGCATTTAACCGATCGTTATTGTTTTTAGCGTATTTCTCATTAAATTGACTAACCAATGAAACTATTTTATGAAAAGGGAACATGTTTAGATTAGAGACCAACAAAACTGATCATTTCAATCATACTTGGATTTACGATAAAAAAGAATTTTTTTTGTAATTGCTTTTCAGATTTAACGCTTTTTAACGATCGTTAATGTTGTAAGCGTATTTTTCTTTCAATCGGCAAAGCAACTGAAACTACTTTGTCAAATTGGTCCATGTTCTGGTTAGATATAACCAATTTTGATGATTTCAATATAATCGGCTTTTATGTAAGAAGAATAGAGGTTGCAATTGCTGTTCATTTTTAACGCTTTTCAACAATAGATAGTGTTTATAAACAATTAAGTTTATTTAAATCATCCTAGGCATTCAACTAATAATAATTGCGACTGCAATTGCTGTTCATATTTAACGCTATCAAATGATCGTTAGGGTCTTAAGCCTACTTCTCTTTCAATTGACGAACCAAGAGAACCTATCTTTTAAAATCGGAACATGTTTTGAATAGATGGCAAAAAATGTGATTATTTCAATCAAACTCCACTTTTGAATAATAAGAATTACAGTTAGCTTTTCATAGTTAACGATGTTTAACGATCAACATCGTTTTAAGACAATTTGTTTTTAATTGACGAACTAATAAACTTACATTTTTTAAATAAGAAAATTGTTTGATTTGTTATCAACAATATTGATCATACAAATTAGAAAGAATTCAGGTTGAATTGTTGTTCATATTTACTTGGTTTTGACAATTGTAGCGCATTAAACGTATTTCTCTTTCAATTGACGAACCAGTTGAAACTAATTTTTAAACTTGAACAAGTTCTGGTTATATGCAACCACTATTGGTAATTTAAATCCTACTAGGCTTTCATATTAGAATTGCGATTGCAACTACTTTCCATGTTTATCGCTTTTTAACAATCGATAATGTTTTAGGCCTATTTTTCTTTCCATTGAAAAACCAATTGAAATTCATTTGTAAATTGAATCTCATTCTCGCTAGTTATAATAAAAATTGATAATTTTAATCATACTTGGCTTTCAAATATTATGAGTTGTGGTTGTACTTTGTGTTCATATTTAACGTTTTTTGACGAATGTTAGCGTTTTAAGCCTATTTCTCTTTCATTTGACGAATCGATTGCAATTATTTAAAAATTGGATCATGTTTCGGTTAGATACCATAACCTTTTATGATTTAAATCATACTTGACTTTTAAATGAAATGAATAACGGTGGCAATTGCCTTTCATGTTTAACACTTTTTAACGATCATTATTGTTTTAAGTGTATTTCTCTTTAAATTGACAAACAAATTATAACTATTTTTTTATAATAGGATAAATTTAGAGTTATAATTTAAAAAAATTAATGATTTCAATGCTATTAATAAAGGTTGCAATTGCTTTTCACCATTAACACTTTTTAACGATCGTTGGCGTTTTAAGCCTATTCGTCTTTCTGTTGACGAATTAATTGCATTTATTTTTTTGATATCAAAACATTATTTGATTATATATTATGAAAATATATAAATTTAATCACACATGGATTTTAAATAACGAGAATGGTGAATGCAAATGCTGTTCATATTTAATGCTTATTAATGATCGTTTGCGGTTTAAGCGTATATCTCTTTAAATTGACTAACCCATTGAAACTATTTTATAAAAAGGATAACATGTACATGTTAGATACGAATGAAATCTAACATTTCAATCTCACATGGCTCTACAATAAAAAGAGTTTATGTTGCTATTGTATTTAATATTTAACGCTTTTTGACGATCGTTAGCTCTTTAAACGTATTTCTGTTTCAATTGGCAAAGCACTTGAAACTCTTTTTCTAACTGGATCATTTTCTCTTTAGATATAATCAATTTTTATGATTTCAATCAGAATCAGCTTTCCTGTAATAAGATCCGCGGTTCCAATTGCTGTTTAATTTAACGCTTTTTGACGATTGATAGTGTTTTAAGCTTATTTCTCTTTCAGTTGAAACCAATTGAAATTATTTTGTAATACTGGATCCTGTGCTGGTTATTCATCAACAAAATTTCATATTTTAATTATATTGAGCTTTCAAATTATAAAAATCCTGGTTTTTATTGTCATTCTATTTTGGCGCTTCGTAACGATCGTCAGCATCTTAAGCGTATTTCGCTTTCAATTTATGAACCAATTGACACTATTATTTGAAATTGCATCTTTTTTTGGTAATATATCAACAATTTTGATTGCTTTAATCATCTAAGGCTTTCAAAAAATATTACTTGCGGTTGCAATTGATGTTTATATTTAACGCTATTAAACAACCGTTAGCATTTTAATCCTATTTCGCTTTCAATTGACGAACCAATAGAACATATTTTTAAAATTGAAACATTTTTTAACATATACCAAAAATATTAACCATTTGAATAGAACTCTGTTTTCTATTAATAAGAATTACGCTTGTAATTGCTTTTTATAGTTAACGTTGTTTGACGATCCTCATCTTTTGAAGCCTATTTCTTTTTCAATTGACAACCCATTAAGTTAACATTTTTGATATTTGGAATTTTTTTTGATTTGATATCAACATCATTAATCATATAAATCATATCGGCCTTTCAAATAATAAGAATTTCAGGTTGAATTGTCGTTCATATTTACTGCTTTTTAACGATTGCGGCGTATTAAGCGTATTTCTCTTTTAATTGATGAACCAATTGAAACTAATTTTTAAAAACGGAACATACATGTTTCTTGTTTGATACAACCAATATTGATCATTTAAATCATGCTAGGCGTTCAAATTGTAAGAATTGCGGTTGCAATTGCTTTCCATATTTATCGCTTTTTAACAATCGATAGTGTTTTTAAGCCTATTTCTCTTTCAATTGAAAACCCAATTGAAATCATTTTGTAAAATAAGATTTCTTTCTGGTGATTTATAAACAAAATGGATTATTTTAATCATACTTGGCTTTCACATATTCAGATTTGCGGTTGCAATTTGTGTTTATTTTTAACTCTTTTTAACGATCGTTAGCGTTTGAATCATGTTTGGATTAGATACCATCACTTCAGATAATACAATCATGCTCATCATTTATATAGATTGAGTGACGGTTGCAATTGCCGATCATGTTTAACGCTTTTTAACGAACGTTATTGTTTTAAGTGTATTTTTCTTTCAATTAACGAACTAATTATAACTATTTTGTATAATAGGATCAAGTTATGGTTTAAACTTCAAAATCTTAATGATTTCAATCACACTAGGCTTTGAAATAATTAGAATTGC
>ONZA01015546.1:0-15920 GCA_900322205.1 Kewa caespitosa | reverse complement strand
AGTTGCAATTGCTTTTCACCTTTTACGCTTTTTAACGATCATTAGTGTTTTAAGCCTATTTGTCTTTCAATTTACGAACCAACTACATTTATTTTTTGATATCAAAACACTATTTGATTAAATATTACGAGTATTTAATAATTACATCACACACAGATTTTTAATAAGGAGAATGGTGAATGCAAATGTTGTTCACATTTAACGCTTATTAACAATCGTTTGTGTTTTAAGCGTATATCTCTTTAAATTGACTAACCCATTGAAACTATTATACAAAAAGAGATCATTTATAGGTTAGATACCAAAAAAATTGAGCATTTCAATCTTACGTGGCTTTACAATAAAAAGAAATTCTCTTGCAATTGCATTTCATATTCAACGCTTTTTGACGATCGTTAGCTTCTTAAGCGTATTTCCCTTTCAATTGGCAAAGCAGTTGAAACTTGTCTTCAAAGTGGATCTTGTTCTGGTTAAATATAACCAATTTTTATGATTTCAATCATAATCAGCTATCAAGTAAGAAGATTTACAGTTGCAATTGTTGTTAATTTAACGATATTTGACGATCGATAGTGTTTGAAGCATATTTCTCTTTCATTTGAAAACCAATTGAAATTATTTTGTAATACTGGATATCCTTTTGGTTAGACATCAACAAAAAATTTTATTTTAATCGTACTCAGCTTTCAAATATTCGAAATCATGGTTGTAATTGTCGTTCATATTTGGCGCTTTTTAACGATCGTCTGTGTTTTAAGCGTATTTCTCTTTCAATTGATGAACCAGTTGAAACTCTTATTTAAAATTGCATCATGTTATTGTTAGATATGAACAATTATGATTATTTTAATCATACAAGGCTTTCAAAAAATATTACTTGCGGTTGTAATCGTTGTTTATATTTAACGCTCTTAAACAATCGTTAGCGTTTTAATCCTATTTCTCTTTCAATTGACGAACTAATAGAAATTTTTTTTAAAGTTGATACATGTTTTGAACCTATACCAAAAATATCTATCATTTCAATCGAACTCTGTTTTCATATAATATGAATTACAGTCGCAATTGCTTTTTATAGTTAACGCTGTTTAACGATCCTCATCGTTGGAAGCCTATTTCTTTTTCAATTAATAACCAATTAAGTTTACATTGTTTAATTTGGAAACTTTTTAATTTGATACCAACAATATTGATCTTATGAATCATATTGGGCTTTAAAACAACAAGAATTTCAGGTTGAATTGTAGTTCATGTTTACTGCTTTCGAATGATTGTAGCGCATTAAGCGTATTTCTCTTTTAATTGACGAACCAATTTAAACTAATTTTTAAAAATGGAACATGTTATAGTTAGATACAACCAATATTAATCATTTAAATCATTCTAGGCGTTCAAATGATAAGAATTACAGTTGCAGTTGCTTTTCATATTTATCGCTTTTTAACGATCGACAGTGTTTTAAGCCTATTTCTGATTCAATTGAAAAACCAATTGAAATTCTTTTGTAAAATAGGATTTCATTCTGGTTATTCATAAAAAAAATGGATTATTTTAATCATACTTGGCTTTCAAATTCAGAATTAAGGTTGCGATTTGTGTTGATATTTAACGCTTTTCAATGATTGTTAGCGTTTTAAGCCTATTTCTGTTTCAATTGACGAATCAATTGCAGTTATTTTCAGATTTGGATCATTTTTGTACTAAATACCATCACTTTTGATGATTACAATCATACTCAACTTTTAAATAAAATGAGTCACGGACGCAATTGCCTATCATGTTTAACGCTTTTTAACGGTCAATATTGTTTTAAGCGTATTTCTCTTTCAGTTGACGAACAACTTATAACTATTTTTTATAATTGGATCAATTTAAGGTTAGAATTTAAAAAACCTTAATGATTTAAAACACACTAGGCTTTCAAATAATTTGAATGCGGTTGCAATCGCGTTTCACCTTTAATGCTTTTTAACGATCGTTAGCATTTTAAGCCTATTTGTCTTTCACTTCAGTTGACAAACCAACTGCCTTTAATTTTTGATATCAAAACATTATTTGATTATATATTACTCATATTTATCATTTTATTCACTCCCGGCTTTTAAATAATGAGAATGGTGAATGCAAAGGTTGTTCATATTTAATGCTTGTTAACGATCGTTTGCGTTTTAAGCTTATATCTGTTTTAATTGACTACCCCTTTAAAAGTATTTTGTAAAATGGGAACATGTACATGTTAGATACCAGTAAAATTTAATATTTCAATCTTACATCGCTTTACGATTAAAATAATTTCTATTGCAATTGCATTCCATATTGAACGCTTTTTGACAATCGTTAGCTTTTGAAGCGTATTTCTCTTTCGATTGGCAAAGGAATTGAAACTTGTTTTCAAATATAATCATTTTCTGTTTAGATATAATCACTTTCTATTATTTCAATCATAATCAACTTTTTTTCTTGTAAAATGTAAATAATTTTATTACCAAAATCGAAACAATAAGCACACTACAAGCACTAATCTCTTAGAGCAAGCTTTCCACCTTCTAGGAAGGGTTCAAACTGAGACTAAGAGGCCAAAACATCACTTGTAATACCTTAACTCAAGTTTACCAATCACTGTAGGATTTTTCTTCCACACAAAAGCAGCTCGGATCTTCAGAGCCTCCTGAACCTTTTGGAAAACACCAGTAGTTGTTCTCTTTTTGGATCCAGAAATCCTCAACGTCCTCTCTTGCCATATCATGTAAAAACATGCTACTACTGCAGATGACACAAACTCCTTGGCAATTTGACTTTTCATCCTGTTACATTTCCTTAGCAAAGAATCATGGAGCCACTTCAACAGCAACTCCAAGTTGTAGGGGTGTCTCTTAGGAGCCACTTCAACAGCAACTGAATCACCTCCATTGAGAAAGAGCATCCAAAAAAGAGGTGACCCCAGTTTTCATCCCCTTGATGGCACATAACACACTGAAGATCCACAGTAACATTGAACTTATCTTTAGTCAAAATCTTCCTCTGATCAATAATCCAAGCAATGAGGTTATGTTTAGGCACATAGCATCTCTCCCAAATGATTGTAGCTCTCCAAGTTGTAGGGGTGTCTCTTAGGAGCCATTGGTAGGCATATGCAGAAGTGTAACAACCAGAGCTTCAACTGCTCCACCTACAGGCCCCATTCAACTTTTGAAACGCCTACTTAAGATAGTCCCTCACTTTCAACATTTTTTTCCAATGCCAGCAATCATCAGCCCTTGGGCAGCAATGCAAAACATCATGTCTCTTCATATAGATACCATGCATTGGCCCATTCAATCCACAAGTTATCATTTTTACAAGCAATATCCCACAAAAGCTTACCTATTAAAGCAGTGTTGCAGATAGCATTATTCTTGAGACCTACACCTCCCTTCTTCTTGGGTTTGCACACCTCAGACCAGGCCACCAAAGCCACTCTCTTTTTCTCAGGAGTAGAACCCCAAGGTAAATCTCTACAAAGGGAATCCACTTCTTTTAGAACCTTTTTGGGTAACACAAACTTACTGGCCCAAAAAGTTTGAATACCATGTAACACATAGTGTATCAGCTGAACCCTTCCATCATATGTAAGTGATTTTACCCTCCAACTATTGATTCTTTGAGCAATTTTGTCCACTAGAATCTGACATTCAGAAGCCCCCAACTTCTTAGGTGTTAAAGGCACACCTAAGTACCTAAAAGGCAAGCTACCAATAGAAAACCTAGTATGAAAAGATAAGTGTTGAATTTCAGCATCAGTCTCAGCACTAAACAGCATTTGGGATTTGTGCACGTTAGCTTTCAAGCCTGAAAGTTGGGAAAAATGATCAAAACCCTCCATCAAAATCTTTACAGAGTTTATTTTAGCTTTGCAAAAGAGTAGCAGGTCATCAGCAAAGCACCAGTGGAAAAGCTTGAGCTTTTTGCACCTAGTATGAAAAGAGAAGCTAGGCACAACAGTGACCATAGATAAAACTCTTGAAAAGTACTCGATGACAAGTACCAATAGCAAATGAGAAGCAGGATCCTTGCTTTAAACCATGAGCAGCTGGGAAAAAACCATGGTAACCACCATTAACCACTACAGAGTATCTAGTGGCCTTCAAACATTCCATTACCCAAGTAACCATTTGATGTGGGAAATTAAAGCCATGCAGTACCTTCTCCAAGAAACACCAATTAACTGTATCATAAGCTTTTCTTAGGTCTATTTTCATCATGCAGCTAGGGAACACTCTTTTCCTATTGTAGCTCCTCACAAGATCATGATAGATTAACATGTTGTGGACAATATACCTACCACCCACAAAAGCCCCTTGAGCCTCATTAATCAATTTAGGTAACACACCACCAACCCTTTTGCATATCATTTTCATTATGCACTTGTAAATAACACTACATCATGCTATAGGTCAGAACTCAGCATGAGAGGTAGGATTGGGAACCTTCAGAATCGAGGTAAGTGTAGCCGCACAAGCTGTCTTAAGCATCTTACCAGTCGCGAAATATTCTAAGGTAGCTTCCGTGGAAAATTTTCCAGTGATGGCCCATGAATCCCTGAAGAAAGGACTCCCATACCCATCTGGGCTAGGATCTTTGTTATGATTAATGCTTAGCAAAATATCTTTGACCTCATTGTGTGAAAAAGGAGCACACATCTGTTGTTTATCCTCATGGGAAAGAATATAGCCCATGTGGAACACTTCATTTTTAACCTCCCCTAGAGTGTCTCCTGTCTTGCCAAGCAAATCTTCATAATACTTAACAAACACTCCTGGAATCTTATCAGACTTATCAATTAAGGTGCCATTCTCATTCTGGATTCTGAAGATCTTGATGTGCCTCCTCCTATGCTTGATAGAAGAGATAAAGAAGGTAGTGCAGCTGTCCCCTTAAGTGAGCCAGTCAATCTTGCTCTTCTGTTGAAAGAAACTCACCATGACTTCTAAAAAATGAACAGCTTCCTCTTTACAAGCCTTTTGTTTTTGCTGAAGCACAATATTACTTCTATCATTTCGGAGTTGCCTCTGCACATCATTTAGCATAGCCATAGGTTTGCTCTTCCTCTGAACAATATCAGAATAAGAGTTCTTAT
This sequence comes from Kewa caespitosa, assembly GCA_900322205.1. Classification (NCBI taxonomy): domain Eukaryota; kingdom Viridiplantae; phylum Streptophyta; class Magnoliopsida; order Caryophyllales; family Kewaceae; genus Kewa; species Kewa caespitosa. Next base: position 10,804 of record ONZA01015546.1, on the reverse strand, counting down.
TTAGCTTTTTAAGACTAGGTTTCAAGCATTTAAGCTTTCTTACCAACTAGAACATAGCACACCCTTTTATCTCCATAGTCCATGCCTCATCAACAATGGCTAAAAAGTCATCATGTTTGCCCCACATATTCATGTACTTGAAACATCTTCTACCCCTTATCTGATCATGAAAGAAATCAAAAACACCTAGGCTATGATGACAAATCCCAACTGTATGAAAAAAAGCTTCAGTAGTAATCCCTTTAGCCAACCAATAGCTGTTAACCTGGAACCTATCAAGCTTGAAAGAAATCCTACCATCTCCTTGTTGATTTTTTATTTGGTGGGTAAGCAGCCCCACTAGGAGGGGGGAAGGGGGATAAATCCCTCGCTAGTGGGAGGTAGGAGGACTCGAACCCGGGTCTCCCCGGAAATCAAGTGACGAGGTTGCCATCTTGGCTAACTCCTTGTTGAAATAAATCTTACAATCCAAGGATGTTGCATGGGAGAAGCAGTTTCCTCCCAAACTCTTTTATTGGTCTCATTGTATGGATATACAAAAGTGCAGAAAAACAACTGATCGCTTTGTTTGTGTGTCACCTGACAATGCACAAACTGAGGATCCATAAGAAGAACATCCACCTCAAACACTATGGGGTCCCAGCACACTAAGATTCTCCCTCTCACATCCCCCGAGGCATTTAAAGCTACCTCCCAGTGAGAAAACATTCTTTTTTTTTTTGATCTTTTCCAACTTTTTATGTAAAATTTTGTTTTCCAAAACAGCAACAAACTTAATTTATTGTTAAAACAAAATTGTCCAACTTCATCTTGTTTTGAACCATTATTCAAACCCCTAATGTTCCAAAATTCTAAACTCGTTGAACTGGAGGGGGCAGGTCACCTGAAACACCATTTCCCACCTCATCATCATGCACCTTCTCCGAAGTGCTAAACACATTCTACATTGAAGTACCAGGATCATGGGCCAAGACTCCTACTCACAATGGACCTCATAGCTACTGTGGTAAATCTATCACCCATGTCCACCATCTCCTTATCACCATTAGAAAACACTACATGCACCACATCAGGAGGAACACCCAAAGTAGGTATCACCACAGTTGTAATTAGGTCCCTGTCCAGAATTCTCAACATTTGTTTGTGCCCTCATTGATGTTGGTTTCTGGCATAGGAACAGATTGTCCCTCCCTCATTAGTACCTTGAACAGGCTACTTCCCTTTCTTCCTACATACCTCCTCAGTGTAACCAAACAATTTACAGAAACCACAGAAAGTAGGCTTCCACTCATAAACCACCCCCTGAGTTACTTGGACGCCCTTCTCATTCTCAAATGAGATATAATCCACCATCTCTTTGTTCACTTGGACTTTAATCAGGACACTAGCATAATTCAATCGATTCCTTTGCACAGTAGCTTCATCAGATTTTAAAGGCTTTCCAATCAAGCTGCATATCTTACTTAGTGTAGTTTCCCCATTATTTAATATCTAATCCAAACAATTGAATCCAGATAGGAACTGATCTAACATCGTCCTTGTTGATTTCCATATGAGGGTCCCACTATTTCACAAACAATGGTTTTCTATCAAAATGGAAAACCTCCATGTCAAGCACCTCATTTTTCAACAACATGCTATTGAATCGCACCAAGAACACTCCCGTTTTCAATAGAATAATATTTTCAATTCTTTCTTTGCCCCATATTCTGTTCAAGAAACCACTCATTACCTGATATGAAGGATTTGCCCCCAGAATGAAGCACAGAACTGCTTGTTCCCAGTAGGTAATTTATGGTTGCACATCTTCAAGGCTAATCATCACAAACTTATCAGCATCCCCAATCGAAACAAAACCCTTATCCATGCCACCTAACTCTTCATTCACCTGGTGTGCCGAACTTCTCCCTTGGGTGGTTGGAATCTGAGAAACACCATCTAATGCCATTTGAAGTCTCCTCCTAGTACCCCCAACATCAGAAATTTCATGCCCAGAGGTAGTCATGACAAGAGGAGTGTTACTAGTGCCGCCTTCATCAACAGATGGATGCACCTGGGTCGAATGTTGTGGTGGGTTTAGCAGGTTTTGTGGGTTTGGTCGGTTTTGGGTGTTTTGGATAGTTACTATTCCATTGCTAGTTTGAGGTGTTACTGTTCCATTGAATCCCGTTCGAGTCACGCTATCGTTTGTATTGGGTGTTTACTCTCCGCCAACCTCGTCCTCCTCGCTGGCCTTGAGCATTGCGGCTATTTATTCAGCTTTCAAGTAAGAAGATTTTTGGTTCAAATTTCTGTTTAATTTTGGCAAAATTTCTGTTTAATTTAACGCTATTTGACGATCGATATTTTTTTAAGCCTATTTCTCATTCAGTTGAAAACCAATTGAAATTCTATTGTAATACTGGATCTCGTTCTGGTTAGTCATCAACAAAAGTTGATTATTTTCATCATACTTAGCTTTTGAATATTAAAAAACATGGTTGTAATTGTCTTTCAATACTTTCAAAATAGATTACTAGCGGTTGCAATTGCTGTTTATATTTAACGCTATTAAACAATCGTTAGCGTTTTAATCGTATTACTCTTTCAATTGACGAACCAATAGAACATATTTTTGAAATTGAAACATATATGAACATATACCAAAAATATTGATCATTTAATCAAACCCTATTTTCAAATAGTAAGAATTATGGTTGCAATTTCTTTTTATAGTTAACGATGTTTAACGATCCTCATTGTTTGAAGCCTATTTCTTATTCAATTGACCACTAATTAAATTTAATGTTTTGAATTAGGAAAATTTTTTATTTGATAACAACAATATTTATCATATAAATCATATTGGGATAGAAAATAACAAGAATTTCAAGTTTAATTGTAGTTCATATTTATTGCTCTTTAACGATTGTAGCGTTTTAAGCGTATTTCTCACTTAATTGACGAACCAATTGAAACTAATTTTTTAAAAATGAACCTTGTTCTGGTCAGATAAAACCAATACTTATCATTTAAATTGTGCAGGGTGTTCAAATGATAAGAATTTCGGTTGCAATTGCTTTTCATATTTATCGCTTTTTACCGATCGATAGTGTTTTAAGCCTATTTCTCTTTCAATTGAAAAACTAATTGAGATTCTTTTGTAAAATTTGATTTATTTCTGGTTATTTATAAACATATGGACTATTTTAATCATCCTTGGCTTTCAAATATTCAGAATTACGGTTGCAGTTTGTGTTCATATTCAACCCCTTTTTAGCGCTCGTTAGCGATTTAAGCCTATTTTTCTTTCAATTGATGAATCAATTGCTGTTATTTTTAAATTTGGATCATGTTTGGATTAGATACAATAACTATTGATGATTACAATCATACTCGACATTTAAATAGAATTTCACGGTCGCAATTGCCTATCATGTTTAACACTTTTCTAGTATGCTGGCTTTTAATGATGTCCTGGGTCAAGATAAAATGTGGGAAGAGTTTATCAACATCTTAAGGTCGGAATGTATGTTTATGTAGGAGTTCATCAACATCCTTGGGTCGGAAATGAGGTTGGAGGAGTTTATCGACATGCTATGGTCGGAAATGATTTTGTAGGAGTTTAACGACATCCTGCGGTCGGAAATGTGTGTGAAGGATTTTATCGACATCCTGGGGTCATAAATACATTTGAAAGAGTTTTTTGATCTCCTAGGGTCAGAAATGGATTTGAAGGAGTTTATCGACATCCTGGGGACGAAAATGTATTTAAAGGAAATACAGGTATTTAATGACTACCCAAGTCAGCAAATATGAATTTGGGCTTTTATTGACTACCCGAGTCAAGATTATAGGAATTTGGGTATTTATTGACTACTCTAGTGAGAAAAGATGAATTTTGGGTATTTATTGACAACACGAGTCAGAAATATGTGAAAGTTGGTACTTATCGACTACTCGAGTCGGAGTTGTATTTCATTGACCGTTTTGGGTTAAAATTATTTTTTCCTCATCCTTTATTAACTGATTGAGCAAAAAAAAGGACTTTTTTTCTTTTTGTTTAGATTTTTTAAGGTCAAATTTTTTTGTCTTCCGGACTGTACAGGTTTGAATAGTGCCGCACACAGTTACCCACGTATATACTACAACGGTCGAGTATGAGAAATATACATTACAAATACAAGGCGCCAAAAGGAAAACTTTTGAACGGGGCTATGCTGGGCCCAGTGAATATGCCTTAATTCGCTGGAGGCCCAACGAATATAGGAATAATCGCTGGGAGCCCAGCGAATAACGTGATACGTTTGTAGATGGACACGTCGTGGATACGTTCATCCTTCCCAATAGCCAACAATTGGCGGACCTGAACGGGATCATGGAGATGTAGCAGAGCCAACAAGAGGCGGGGCCTTCCCACAAGAGGCGTGCCGGTTTCGCACCTCACGGCAGCGTAGATGGGAATGAGAATCGCCTGTTCCTTGTAGGTAGTAGCTCTACTAGGGTCTTTGAACTCTTTTTGTTGTTTTGTATAAAAATATTTTCAATAGTGAAATTTATTTTCTAAAAATTTTTTTGTCGTCATGCACACATGAAAATGGTATAAGGGAATAAAAATTTGTTCACATATATACAAATAAAGAATAAAACGAATAGAATTAAATATAAGAAATTGAATAAAAGCTTAGGTAAAAATTGTAACAAATATCCCATGGACATACTTATGAACAAAAAAGGAATAAAAATTGGATTAAATTAATAAAATTTTATAAAATGAAAATGCATTACAAAGGGGGCCAAAGGATTAAAGGCCAAAACGGAAAATTAAGTCCTTAGCCCGAATTAACTCTAGTTGAGTGAATTTTCACTTAAATATGACGTTCGGCGGCTAGCGAATATGCCAAAAAATTGCCTGGAGACCAGCGAATTATGCTCAAAATTGCTAGGCGGCCCAGGGAATATGTTCGTATTCGCTGGGTTGAGTCACAAACCTAATGCTTCATTTTCCCTTTGCGAACGTTTCTGCATGTGTAGCTATATAATGATGGATTTGCATGGCAGAATACTACACTCAAACTTCAAAATTTCTCCATTTCTCAACTCTTTTAAGCTCAAAATCCAACCTGAACCTATGGCGAGTTACTTCGAAAAGTCCATTGATAGTTGAATGAACTCCATGTCCATGGAGGAAAGACTACGCTTGAACATTTTTAACCTCACCTTCACCCTCAAACAAGTGAAGCTTGTTTGGGTTCTCTTCAGGGCGTCCATCAAGTTTTGGATGCCCGGCCTTCATGTCTTCTGCTTAGGAGGGACAAAAGAGTTGTGTCCCTTGGCGGAGGAGTTCTCCGCAATGTTGGGCATTCTTCCAAACATCAGCATGGCACTTCCCATGTTGAGTGATAATTTTGAATCCTTGTATGAGGATTTTCTCGGTTTTGAAGATGAGAAGGCTAGAGATATTCTCGACGGGGATCAAGTCAACTTGCTCAAGGTGATCGAGCATTTCTCTCCCCCTCCCTTGGAGAACGATAGTAGAGAGAAGACTTTCTGTCGACGGGCCTTTGTCTTATTCCTTCTATGCCACTTTCTTTTTGTGGGAAATGGTAAGATTGCCCGCTCTTCTCTACTACACGTCGTCAAGATGATGGAGGAAGGGTGTAGTATGATGGCTCTTGTCGTGGGAGAAACGCTGGCTTGCTTGGATCGTTTGGTGCATGAAGAGGATAGCGACTTGTCAGGAAGTCCTTTGCTTCTCCAAGTGAGCTTTAGAGCCTCTTTTTCCTTATTATTTTTCATGCTTGATTTTCTTTTGCATGATCATTGATTATTATTATTTTTTGTAGATTTGGCTTTTGGAGCACCCTCAGTTGGTGAAGAAACCAGATGCTCTTATTACCTATTCGCTTAAACAGTTCTGTCTCGCCAACGTTTATACGAGGAGAGAGCCCTTGGTGAGTGGATGATCCTTTTAGGAGGGAACCCGACCGTGCTTTGGCACATCCCGTGGTGGCATCTTATCACCATGGTGGGATGTGTGGAGGAGATACCACATAGCCGGGTAGTAAGCCTTACCCAGCTTTTGACATTTTACCCCACTTGGGTCATGCGTCATTATGGCCTAGCCCAACGTATCCCTAGTTTAGATACCATTGTCCAACCCGAGGTAAAATTGATTGTTAGGAAATTGGAGATATGGGGTAACTATTGGAAAGAGCGCCCACGTTGGGTAGTGCCCCATAAAACCTTATTGCCATTCGTGACGGGTCATTACCTTGCATTGATGATCTGTGACTACCTAAACAAGCGCAAGGAGTCTAGGGAGAATTATAGGCAAGGGTTCAAGAAGCAAGCACCGCCGCCTAGCCAACTCAAGAAGAAGCCTCCTCTGCCACAGAAGAAAAAAACAAAGGCGAAGCCCCCGGCTCCAAAGGTTCATCCCATGGATGAGGCGCCTCCTAAGAGGAGGAAGAAGACGCATTTGGTTTGGCGCCGCAAGGATGAGGCGAGCACGAGCTCCCCTAAGGACCATCGTCCTCCAAAGGAGAAGAAGGAGTAAAGCATAGGTCCATAGATCTAAGATTTCGAATGATGTATTTTTTTTATTTTTTTTGATTCCCACTCTAGGATTTGTTTTTTTCATTTAAAAATCCTTGTAATTGGACTTATGAATCAATGAATTAATGAAATCAATCTCATTTCATCTCTTTTTGTTTATTATTTCGATTTCGCATCAATATTTGCATCGCTTTGCTGTTTTTGCAATTTGGGAACCAGAATGCATTGTGTTTGCATTCTGTTTGAAATGCAAAGGCTAGTCCCCAGCGATTTTCAGAATAGTCGCTAGGGTGGCCATCAAATATGGGGCAAATCGCTGGGCTCCTAGCGAATATACCCATTTTTGTTGGGCTGAAGCCTAGTTTCTTTTTTACCTTTTGCGTAATATTTTCTTTCTCTTAATTGTTTCCAGAAATAAATTTATTAAGGTTTAAATGAATATTGAAAACCTTAATAAATTATATCATTCATGCTCTAAGATTTTCATAATCAAATTTTATAATTATTGAAAAAAGAACGTCTTTTAAAAAATCATACATGTTTTGAGTTGGTCTGAATTATGTTTAATAATTTTGAGACAAAGTAAATCCAAGCCCAATGGTATCTACCATGGGCGTAGCCCAAAGCATAATAAGGACTTGAAATTTGCACTGTAGGCAAAGTGTTGAGCATAGTGAATAATGTAAATGTTTTTTTTGTACACATTGCATGGAAGAGAAAGTGTTTATCATTCTTTTTTGAATGAGCCGGGCCCTTGCAGGTTGCCTACGTATCCGAATGGGAATCTTCCGAACGTAGTTCAAGTAAAGTGATGTGACTGATGTTGATTTTAGGATATAGGTCGGGCCCTTGATGGTTACCTATGTATCCAAATGGGAATTAGGCCGAACTTTGTTCAAGATGATGAAGCATTTACTTTTGTTGTCTTTTTTTTTTTTTTGCCTAATATTACCTGGGCTAATATATGGGCGTTAAACATTTATTATACTTGGGAGTTAAGCGTAAAATTTCTTTAATTGGTCTAAATTAATGAGCTTTGAAAATTCTATTCCATCTAGATCTGAGTAAGACCTCTCCTTCGGAAAGGATTTTCTTGATGATGTACGAACCTGACCAATTTGGGAAAAACTTATCACACGGGTCTCGTATAGGTGCTTGATTTTCTTTTAAAACCAAGTCGCCTTTTTTCAACGATTGTGGTTGTATCTTTTTATTGAAGGCACGAGCCACCCTTCTTTGATACATTTGAACTTTGTGTAAGGCGTTTAGACGCTTTTCATCTAGCAAGAATAAATTTTCGTATCTTTCTCTTACCTAGTCATCCTTGGGAATGTCAGTCTCTAAAACTACCCTAAGGGAAGGTATCTCAACCTCGATGGGAAGGACTTCCTCCATTAGTTCGGATAATTTATCTAGACCAATTTTAAGCTCTTGACGTTTATCGTTAGTTTCCATGTTAATCATTTTGGTTTCCTCAATTACCGAGGTTTTTTGTTCATGTTCGAGCATGGCTCGCATGAGTGACTTATTGTCAGTAGATTCATTAGTAACAAAATAATCCAAGGAGTAAGTGGAATCATCATTCATTTTATTGATATCATTAAAGAGTATATCAATGGAAGGATCATACACTTTGAGAATGGGGGAGCCTAGCTTCCTAATCCTCTCGAGAGGAGATTGTCCTACACTAACATCAGAATCAGAATTGTTAAAGCTACAAGGACTTGAGTCACTAGACTCAAACATAGGTCATTCTCCTATGGTGAGCTGAACTTGCGCCCGTCCGAAGTTGTCCATTTGCAGGTGCGGCGCCATCCCTCAATTGTTCCAAAGGCGGGTGCGATTAGCTTGGAGGGGTTGAACTCTTTGTTCTGGATGGCAAGAAGTACATCATTTTGTCGTGCTCGGATCTTATCTTGCCCGAAAAGGAGACCGAATGCATGGTGAGGTAAGGTTTGAGCCAAATCAAGTGGTGGTTTGTCCTAAAGCTTTGGATTAGAAGGTTACAATCCTCGAATATTTCAAAACCTGGGATTCACGTGCCTTCTTCTCTAAGCTAATGTTTCTCAGGAAATCTGTAGAAAGGGAAGTTATCGCCTGCCCGAACAAATTGTCCGTTTAGGGTGTGGGGATAAGTGAGCTTAGGGCCATCAAAGGGAATGGCTTCTCGTATGGCCCTCTTTCCTTTCGCCTCCCTCAACATCGATTCTTTGATTTCCTGAATTAAGCGAGCGTAGCCTAGGCTGAACGTGAGGTTCGTGGATCGTGCCCACCGAAATGAACTCCGACCCTGGGCGCACTTTCCAAAACCGATCCCCGGAATATAGACCTATTTCCATAGGATGGTGTTGACATGGAGGTTGGAATGAGGATCAAGGTTGAATAAAACTTGTTCGTCCTCGATGGCGTTTATTTTGGGATTAAATCTCCAAAAGTCCTCATCTTCTTCATCATGGTCAATCTTTAAGACGGGAGTCTTAGATAAGGTGTCCTCCATTTGGTCGGCCTCGATCACAAGGACTTTCCCCTCTACAACTATTTTGACTTTTTTGGTGAAGGGCAGATGGAACGGCATTGATGCTATGTAGCCAAGGTTATCCTAAGAGCAGGTTGAAGGTGGAGGGTATATCAATGACGGAAAAGGTTACTCATTTTTCTATGACACCAGCAGTGACATTGATGCTGATGGTGCCGAGAACACTTCTCCTAGAATTATCGTAGGCCCGTAAGCCTTGCGAAGTTTGTGCAAGGTCATATTGAATGCCTATTCATTTTGCAGTTCTAAGTGCGCAAGCATTTACCAAGGACCCGTTGTCTACGAGTGCCATGGGTACGTGATGTTTGTTACACGTCACCATAAGGTATAGTGCCTTATTGTGGTTTCGACCTTCTTTAGGTAGGTCCTCGTCCGAAAATGTGATTGTGGTTGGCGATTTTACTCCATCAAGAAGCTTACTAACTCGGTGGGAGACGTTTAAGTTGAGATACTTATTTCTTTGTTGAGTTCGGCAAGGAGTCCTTGCCTATGCTCCAGAGACGATGCCAAGAGTTTCAAGACGATCATGTCGGCTTTCATTCTTTTTAATTGTTTTAGTAAGGGGTTATCGAGTAGTTCTTGTACCTTTGTCTCTTTAACCTTGTCGGCAGGGTTATCATTGGTCTGGGATGGACCATCTTTCTTCCCGTGGTACCTACCTGACCTAGTAAGGTTGTCGACTTCGTCCTCACAAACCTCATGTTCAGAAATCCATGCTTCATCATAGATCTTGTCGCACATTAGGGATGCATCCCATGCATCATCTTCATCGCTATCCCATATACTGTTAAATGGCCATGCAATGATACAAGTTCAATAAGCAATATGGGACCGAAGCCTAGGTAGCCGTTGATTAAAGCAAAAATGGACACCTCGTGATATGCGAGGGGATTCTTATTGTTATTCAGTGCACGTGCTGCCTTAGGTAATGGTAAAGTGCCATTATCAATAAGGTCTTTAACCGCATGTCTTAAGGTCCAGCATTCATCGGTCTCTTGGCCCTTGCCACGATGATACTTGTAACATTTTTATATATCGTAGCTCTTGGACCTTTTTCCCTCTGGGACATCGGGAGTGGGCCCAATTGGCTGTAGATAGTTCTTTTTTGTCAAGCGCTTGAGAACTTGGGTGAGAGTCATGCCCAATGGAGCAAAGGCTCATTGCACTTAGCATTGAGGCGCGCCCTCATTTAGGACATTAACCTTGTTCACCTTCACAGTATTGTTCCCAATTGGGAAGCTCGTCCTCAATCGCCAAACCTACCTCCATAAGTTGGAGGAAAGTGCTTATAGATTGGAAAGTGAAGTGTTTCTTAAACTCGGGCCTCAAGTTGCATATAATAGTATGCACATGGTCTCTTTCTGAGGGCCTATTCACCATATGGGCAGGCCTTTCTCGCGACCTATTGACGAAAGTCATAAAAGCCTAACCTGTAAGTAGACCTGGCAATTTGGATCATTCGTATCGGATTCGATTCGAGTCTATTCGGATCGGATCATGCCTTTTCGGATTCGATACGGATCGGATCGGATCATGTTTGGATTTTGGATCATTTCGGATTTGTGTATTTTCGGATCGGATATGGTTCAGATCGGGTTGCATCGGATCGAATGACCGTCGGATCGGATAAAATTCGGATGACCCAATATCGATTCGATTCGGGTCGGATCGGATCATGTTCGATTTTTCATATTTCGGATCAAATCGGGTTGCATCGCATATGATGTCCAT
>ONZA01015545.1:0-13862 GCA_900322205.1 Kewa caespitosa | reverse complement strand
TTCATTATGAGTTTAATTGAATGTAAGATTGATGAATGTGATACTGTTATGATTTGTTTACATGCTTGGTCTATGTATCATATGAGTTGAAATGAACTCGAGATGACACCTGGTGGTTGATTGTGTGGTTCTGTTATGCTCGTAATGTTGAATTGTTTGGTTATTATTTGTAAGTCATAAAGTAATTCACAAACTAATTATTGTCTCTCTTCTAAAATGGTGATACTATATAAGCGTGATCTTGATGAAAATGTAGTCACGAAGTGCGGTGACTTTACTTGTGTCAATGTCTTACATTTTATTATCTTAAAAGTAGTAAATGCTTATTTGGATTCGGTACGTGCTTGACTTGATCATGTTCAGTTTTGGCATTTCGAAATAGTGAGTATGAAGGGAATGAGTTAGAATCATAATATATGATGTGCAATATGAATTGATGGTTTGAGTTGCAACTGAGGACAATTGGACAACTAGTAAATCAGATTACTTGTGTATTCTCGCCATGTGTTGAAGTGGGTTAGTATGAGAAACACTAATGTGGATTTAATTGGTTATGTATGAGTGTATATATGGTTAGAACGAGTATACTCACACATCAATTTGACAGGTTCTATGTGATATTTGTTCTAGAAAGTTGGATTCAGACTCATATACCCTAGTAATGAAAGGAAATGACGGTATGTGATATGTGTGATAGAATGAGTCTAGATATGTGTGTATGAAATGTGAAGTTGATATAAGACTGTAATCATGATTCTTGTATTATTATATTATTAATGGACCGTAGGTAGAGGTTACTCAACTTTTGCTGATTAGGTTGCTTGCTATGTGTGTTCTTCCTTTCGGGATTGAACCTGTCGATGATCCAAATCTTTTGGTGAGGCAAACAGGTTCAATCTGACTCGCAGATTAGTTTTGCCGATGCGTCGATCAAGATAGATGAGACGAATGCGAGACGAGACGATCTTATAGCTGCTATGAGTTTTGTATTGCTTTATAAAGAATGGGATTAAAGTTGTAATAGATCATTAGAATGGATTCAATTAAAGTCATGAGTCAGATTGAGTTGATACTATGTTTTTAGGCTTAACATTTACTTTGAGAGTAAATGTGGCGGTAATACCTCAAAATGTGATTTTGCTTCCACAGGTTTTGAGTAAAATGTTTTGAAATTGAAAACAGGGATTTTCATTGATTTTCTAACGGAACTCTACCGAAATTTTCTTAAAAGTTATTATTTTGTTAGTCCAAAATTTGGGGTGTTACACTCACACCTTGAAAAATTGGCCCAGGAAGGGAAGCTTAACTCCTTCCTAAAAGACTAGAGCACGACCACCGTCTCGCCAGGCCGGGGGCTCGGACTCCTACGAGGTGGCTGTCATTTCAGATGGCTCGGCATGAGGCGGCCTTACAAACAAAGCGAGACGAGCCCATCTATGATCCCTCGACCAAATCATGTTGATCGAGGAAGTACGGAAACCAATTACCTTCGACGAGACGGATATGAGGCCTCTCCAGTTGCCTCATGATGATCCCCTCGTCGTCGAAGTAAAGGTCGCCAACACATTGGTACAAAGACTCCTAGTAGACACGGGAAGCTCGGTCGACGTGATCACAGCAGTTGCCTCATGGACCTCGGCTACACCTCAGACAAAATGATACCGAGCAGTCAACCGGTAGTAGGCTTCAGCGGGAACAAAGTCCTACAGATGGGAAGTATCCAACTCCCATTAAGGATAGAGCCAAAGAATGAAGCCAGGCGTGTCATCTTGGAATTCCTCGTCGTCAACGTCCCGCTCCCATATAACGTCCTCCTCAGGAGACCTACCCTGAACAAAATCAATGGGACACCCAACATGATGCTACTCACGTTGAAATTCCACAGGGACAACGGGGAAGTAGGGAAAATCCTTGGCGATCAAAAGACAGCTAGGACTTGCTACGTCCAATGCCTGAGAAACAAGAATATTAACTCGGAGAAGACGCTGCCAGCTGCCGAGACAAATGCCTTGGCTCCCGCCGAGAACAATTCAAGGAAGAGAAAGAAAGAAACGCTTGAAGAAAAAAAATCATCGTGTAGATAGAGGATGTTACCCCCACGAAGGAAGAGAAAGGGAAGGAGGTACAATGCCTCATGGTAGACATCATCCCACTAGTGATTGTCGATGCAAGGATTGAAGAAAGAGAAAGAGCGCCACCTTTTCGGGGGGCAAGGTGGAGTTCATCCTAGACCCCTCTTGTCCATAACGAATCACATGACTCGGTGACAAGCTAGACGAGGACACCAAGAAAGAACTAGCGAAGCTCCTCCAAAAATACCAAGATGTCTTCGCTTTCGGCCCAGACCAGATTCCCAGCATCAACAGATCTCTCATAGAACACAACCTTGGCATAAACCCCATGCTTAAACCTATTAAGCAGAAAAAGATACATCTAGGCGAAGAGAATAGCCAGGATGCATCGGCTGAGGTGAAGAAGTTGCTAGAGGCCCGTTTCATAAGGGAATGCCGATACCCTAAGTGGCTTTCCAATGTCGTAATGGTGAAGAAGGCAACCGGGAGCTAGAGAATGTGCGTCGATTACACCAATTTGAACAAAGCCTGCCCGAAGGACCACTTTCCTCTCCCGAGGATAGACAAACTCGTTGATTCCACCACATGCCATGAACTCCTGAGTTTCATGAACGCCTTCTCCGGATACCACCAAGTCTTCAAGAGGAAGAAAGACTAGAGTTCAACGGCCGTCATCACCAACGATGGAGTCTTTTGTTATACAATGATGTCCTTCGGCCAAAAGAATCCAAAAAGTCTTCAGAGGGCAAATTGGCAGAAAGCTTGAAGTCTATGTGGACGATCTCCTCACTAAGAGCGTAAAGTCGTCCAACCATGTAGAAGACCTGAGAGAAACGTTTGAAACCCTAAGGAGAAACAGTGATGTCCAACATAGAAACAGTGATGTTATACAATGATGTCCAACCATGTAGTGCGTCTTTGGGGTAAGGGTAGGAAAGTTCTTGGGTTTCATGGTAAGCGAGAGAGGCATCGACGAAAATCCAGAGAAGGAGAAGGTCGTGAACGACATGCGACCCCCTAAGTGCATCAAAGACGTGTAGAAGTTGACCGGGTGCATCAAAGCTCTTAACCGCTTTGTCTCCAAGTCCGCAGACAAATTTGCGCATTTCTTCTCGGTTCTGAAGAAGGGGATGAGATTCGAATGGAGCGGCGAAGCACATGAAGCCTTCGAGAAGTTGAAGCTATACATGGGTTCCTTGCGCAACATAGCTTCACCCAAACCTGAAGAAAGACTCTTCCTCTACCTCACTGTGTGTGAAAAGGTTGTTGCTCAATCCTCGTTAGGGAGGAAGAGAAGAGACAAGAACCCATCTACTTCACCAGCCACGCCTTGTGCGGCGCCGAGTTCCGGTACTCCGTCCCGAAGAAGTTCGCCCTCGGAGTCCTTATCAGCTCTCGGAAGCTTATTAGACCCTACTTCCAGGGCCACCCCATAACCGTCCTGACAAATCAACCCCTGAAGAAGATACTGGGCAAGCTAGAGTCATCCTGAAGACCACAAGTATCGGCTCACGAGGTTACCGACTACGATATCTCGTATGAACCCAGAAGGGCAATAAAAATCCAAGCCCTTGCAGACTTCTTGGCCGAACTGATGCCTTCAGAGAAAACGCCAAGTTATTGGGCCAAGTCCTGGCTGATGAGTGTGGATGTCTCATCATGCAAGATCGGAAGCGGAGCGGGATTTGTCATCACCTCGGCAGAGGGAGATGTCTACGCGATGAGGTTTGGGTTCCAAGCGTCCAACTACAAAGATGAGTATGAAACCCTTATCGCCAGGATGTAAATGACTCAATCTGCTGAAGCAAGAAAGTTCAAGGTGAGGATGGACTCCCAGCTCGTCGTCTCGCAAATCTCAGGAGACTATGAAGCCAAGGGAGAAGGAATGAAGGCGTACCTTGGAAAAGTCCAGTCGATGATCAAGCACTTTCGAAGAGTTAGTGGTCGAGCACATCCCCCGGTCAGATAACCATAATGTCGATGCACTGGCCAGCTCGTCAGCCGAAGAGGTCTCCCGAAATATCTTTTTGGGAAGAGAAGGAGTAGAGGAGTATTGAACCAGAAGTCGAAGTTTTCCTCCTTGATCGTAGAGACGAGTGGATGGAGCCACTGACGACATGGCTAGGAGAGGGAAAGCTCCTCGACAACGAGAAGGAAGCGAAGAAGGTTAAAACGAGAGCCAAGTGGTTTGAGCTTAGGGACGGCACCATGTACAAGAAGGGGTTAAGCCACCCGTTGCTGAAATGTTTCTCAAAGACGCAAGGAAAGGAGATTATCAGAGAAGCCCACGCTGGCATCTGTGGGGCTCATCAAGGAGGAAGAACCATAGCCCACAAGACCCTATGGCTAGGCTTCTACTGGCCCACCTTGAAGAGGGACATAGCCGAAATAATTAAAAGCTACGAGAAGTGCCAGGTATTCACTCCGGTCCCGAAGCTCCCTTCCGCCGAGTTGACGACACCGATTCTCTCTCCAATGCCCTTCCACCTGTGGGATATGGACATAATGGGTCCCTTCCCACAAGCGACGAGACAGTTGAAGTATGCCATCGTCGGTGTCGATTACTTCACCAAGTAGATTGAAGCAAAAGCCGTAAAGAACATAACAGTCACCAATGTGAAGAAGCTCATCCTAGAAAACATCCTCACACGCTTCGGCATCCCCCGAAGCATCATCTTCGACAACGGCCAGCAGTTTGACATACCAAAGCTCACGGACTAGTTGGAAGAATATAGGAAAGCGAACTTCACAGCTGTAGCAAGGCCCCAGAAGAACGACCAGGTGGAATTGAGCAATAAAATCCTTGTGAATGGAATCAAGAAGAAGATCCACAAAGCCAAGGGATTATGGGCCGACATGCTGACAGAAGTCCTATGGGCGTCAAGAACGATCGAGAAGACCATCACGGGGGAGAAACCGTTCAACCTCGTCTACGATTCTGAAGCGGTGCTCCCGCTAGAACTAGCAAACAAGAGTCTGAGGGTCAAACACTTTGACCCTGAGACAAACAACGAGAGGCTGAAACATAACCTCGACCTCCTTGCAAAGGTACGAGGGACTCACTATTGAGGGCCAAAGTCTATAAACAAAGGATGACGAGAGCCTTCAACAAAAAGGTAAAAATGAGGAAGCTGAATGTGGGGGGCCTTCTCCTAAGAACCATGGAATCTGTGGGCAGACAAAACGAAGAAGGGAATATAACACCCAACTAGGAAGGACCCTACAAGGTGACGGAAGTAATCAATTCGAAAACTTACCGACTGAAACCCCGTAAGGAGGGAAGAGAGGCAGACCATGGAATATCAACAACCTCCAGAAGTTTTTCGTATAGGACGCGGTCTCGTGACGGTGGCTCGTCAGGGTGGGCGCCCCATAACAGCCTCAAAAAACTTTTTGATTCCTAGAATTTTCTAGATGATGGGGTAGGCTCCCCCCAAACAGCCTCCTATCCGTTTCGCAAGGCCTTCGGCCGAAAGGGGTAGGCTCCCTCAAACAGTCTTCCATCCGTTTTGCAAGGCCTTCGGCCAAAAGGGGTAGGCTCCCCCAAACAGCCTTTATCCATTTTGTATGGCCTTTGGCCAAGAGGGGTCGGTTGCCCCAAGAAGCCAGGAATGGGACTTATTTCGGCTCACATGCCTTTCGTCTACATGTTGCCTTTAAAAACTTTTTTCTATTTAAAACTTGATAGACGAAGCCCCACCATGGGGGAAAATGAACTAAGTCTAATACACATTTAGACAAGAGCCCCACCCTGGGGGCAAATGAAGTAAGTATAATACACGTTTAGACGAGAGCCCCGCCCTGGGGGCAAATGAACTAAGTCTAATACACGTTTAGACGAGAGCCCCACCATGGGGGCAAATGAACTAAGTCTAATACAGATTTAATACACGTTTAGACGAGAGCCCCACCTCGGGGGCAAATGAACTAATTCTAATAAACGTCTAGACAAGAGCACCACCCTGGGGATGAACTAAGTCTAATACACGTTTAGACGAGACCCCAGCCTGCGGGGCAAGAAACAAAGAATTTTATTCAAGTCTATAAATTGCAGAAGTAGTCAAAAGGCAAAATCAAGAAGCAATTAAATGAAGAGAAGAGACCCCGTCCTAGGGGGCAGATAACCATCATACTCACTCATATTTCATTAAAGCCCTTTACAAAGGTTTCGACATACAAAACAGAAAGATGTAAAGGAAAATTCTAAATGTCAAAATCAAACTAATACGCCAAGTTCTTCCTTATGGGGGAGAACCCTCGAATTCCGGCGAGGGGAACACCCGGACCAAGCTGCAGGAAGAGAGCCAAGAGACACACGAAAGGACGAAAGGATGAAAGGGGCCAGGGCGAAGGACGAGGATGTAAGGTAATACGCCAAGTCCTTCCCAACTTGGAGAAATGCTTTCCAGCACACTCCACCACCGCCGCCGAACACCCTCTCTAAGATCTCGGCTCCACCAAACCCTCTTCTGGATCCATCAGACCCTCTTCCCAAACGGACGAGATACAGCAACCAGGCTGGCTGCCTCTCTTAGCTCCCAGAAGAGAAAGCCTACGGGCCACTACGATTTCGAGGACAAGCTCATCTTCTAGCCCGCAAACGGAAAGTGGATGAAAGTCCACCAGCAACCCATTCGATGGGCCAATGGCCAAAGCATAGCTGCACGACCCCGGACCGACCGACATCCCCTCATAAGTCAAGGATGTTAATCATCGGAGAATAATGAGATAAGAAAATTTACCCTATCGAGGCCACGATCGTCAAAAAGCATTAAACATGGATCAAGTCTGAAGACGAAACCGCCAGGGTCGTCGTACCCCAGGGCGAACCCCATCTTGCCTTGGAAAAGAAGGGGAAAAGAGGAGAAAATGGCAGAATACTAAGAAAGAGAGAACATGTTCTTCACTCAGAAATGAAGGTGAAGAAACAAGAGGAAAGGTGCAAGAGAAAAGTGACCCAAAGGCCCCCCTTTTATAGGCAAGGTCAAGTATGGCCAACGTCCCAGATTTTCTAAGGAAAATAAGGGATACGCGACACATGGCATAACGCCCCCCAAGAAGATAAGTAACGAAGAAAAATTCGGGAACATTTCCCAAAAAGATAACGCACGCATGAAAGGCCTCGATCCACTATCCTCTTCAAAGAGCACCAAAAAATTTCTAAGTGCTAGAGGACGAAAGCCCCACCCTCAGCGCAACTGAAGGACGCAGTGTCCCAACCTAGGAGAGGAATCAGACAAAGGGACCCAGCCCCCCCTCGTCTACAACTTCCAGGCTCCATCACCCAGCTTCGTTCAAGTGGGGGCAAGAGGATGGACAACTACCCCTCGTCCACCCTTTCGCCACAGTCACCTAGCCGAAATCACACTCGACACAGATTACTTGACTAAGCCCGGTACAAAGAGGAAGACGAAGCACAAACGATTGGAAGAAAGACAACTTTCATTAAAAACAAAAGCATTGTTCACAATTCATTACAAGGCAAAAGAAAAAAAAAATTACAACCCGTGTCAGGGTGAAGGAGAATAGGAAGAAGAAGTAGCGGCACGCATCACCATGGAAAGCATCATGACCCTGAGGGGAAGAGACACCCTCTGCAACACCCTCTACAGGGGACATGGCCTCACCAGCGTCTAGAACCTCGGCCCCCTCACCGTAAGCACCCTCGGCATGAGGTCCAAGATGGTCTCCAATCTCGTCCAGGAAAGAAGTGTCGAAGTCCGAGAGGTCGGTGACCGAGACCTTACAGTAGTGGTCCCGAGGGTCCCATCTCAACTCCTATACATAGGCCGCCTCGAAGGTCGAACGATCCTCCCCTATTCAGGACAACAACATCACGACCCGCCTCACCAGCAAAGCCAAAAAGCCCTCCTTGGAGTCAAAAATAGCCAAGAAGGTCTCCCTGATACTCTCCAAGAACACCCTCTATGAAGCAACTACCCTATCTTTCAGGGACTTGGAGACGGCCTTCTCTTTTTCCTTCTCGTCCCTCTCCTTGGTCAGTTGCGCTTCAAGGGCCGTTATCTTCTCCTTCCTCTCGGGCAATTCAGCTTCAGCAGCAGCAAGCTTGGTATCCGTCTCGACCTTCTCCTTCTTGAAGGCACCACAACGCTGAGACAATCGGTCCCTTTCTTTTTCGGCCTTCTTCCTGGCCCTTTTGGCTCTCTCCTTAGCAATAACAGCCTCGTCCATTTTCTTCTCGATGTCCCGAGATGACACCTCCCTCCAAGCCATTTTGGTGTAGTGTCGAGACAAGAGTACCGCCTACAAAGAGGAACAAACGAGTTAGCTCAAGAAGTGGGAAGAAACTCAGCAACTACGAAATGAGACATACCTCCACAGCCAGACGGCGAGTCATATACTCAGAGACGCTGTGACGCACCTCCAAGTAGTTCTCGTCCTCCTCAGTCACGACCCTCTC
The DNA here is from genome assembly GCA_900322205.1 of Kewa caespitosa. NCBI lineage: Eukaryota > Viridiplantae > Streptophyta > Magnoliopsida > Caryophyllales > Kewaceae > Kewa > Kewa caespitosa. Next base: position 5,369 of record ONZA01015545.1, on the reverse strand, counting down.
CAGAATGGAAGCCGCCACCTTGTTCTTCTCATTCGGAGTATAGGAGAGGTACCGGGGGAGAAGGCCTTTCAGCGAGAGGTAACCCTTGGACGGAGCCCTCATGGGGGACGAAGGTTCGACAATTGGCTTCTTCCCCTTATCCTTGACGGACCCAGAATGAGGGGTTGATACGGGTGACCCCACTGCAGCCACAGTCGGGATGTACCTCTCGGACCTCGACCATTTTTTTAGCTACTTCTCGACACCCGCCTTCTTGGGAGGTTTCCGTACCGAAACACTGGCGGTTGCAGGGGGGACGAAGAGGTCGCCGCCTCCCTTTTTAATTTCGTCCTGGCATCCTTCTTAGCCTCGATCCTCTGTAAAAATGTAAGAACAAGGGTGAAAAACAGAGCATATAACCAAGAAAGTCATGACAAAATCAAGACTTACTGCCCTCGTCTCGGCCAGGACTAGCTTGTTCTCGGCCATGATCCTAGCTTTGATGTCATCCTGCAACGAGGCCCCCGTCTCGTCTGGGCTCGCTGTGTTGGACATCAGGGAAGCACGGACAATCTGCACATGAGAAAACAAAAGGGATTACAAGACTATGACGAAGGGTGAAAATGAAAACAACTAAGGAAACAAACGAAAATACCCCAGTCCATTGCACTATTGATCCCACGGTACACCAGAAACTCCTCATCCTCCGTCCACTTTCTCTCGGGGATCCAGCGAAGGAGCAACTTCACCTAGATATTCGTCCCTTCCTTACAAACTGTCTTCTCATAGCGAAAGAGTTCTAGGGCAGCCCCGTCTTCCGCTGAAGGCTCGCCGAAGGAAGCCAGTGTCGGGGAAGGGTTCCACCGTGGGATTCCATCCAAAAAACCATCCTCAATAGCCCCCACATAATAATAATCGGAGATCCAGTCCTTGTTCTTCGATGGCATTAGAGGCCCAAAAACATATTCGTGCCTCGGGTTGAAGAAGAAGAGGGAGTTCACGCTACGGTGCGGCTTGGGGTCGTGGGTTACAAGGGACCAGACGCCGAGACTGGGCGTTATTTTATGTACATTGCGTTGGGGGGGAGTTGCACCACACCGAGAACCCTCAAGAGATCGAGGGCGAAAGGATAAAGAGGTAGCCAGAAGCCGAATCTACCAGAAAGTTTGTGGAAGGCGAGCATGCGTGCGGGGACGTCAACCATCGACCCCTTTTCCGGCACTAACAAGAAAGCCCTTCAGGGACCCGCGTTCCACGACAAATAGAAATCACAATCCTTCTCAAATATCTTCCAGCTACTCGGTATTGTGCTAGGATCCTCCTTTGTGAAGGTCTTCTCCTCTTCCATATGTTTCGTCTTCCTCTTCTTCAAGGCCCCCATCGCGTCCACCGAGATGGTGTAGGGCAGGAAGCAGACTACGGTGACCACATCGGGATCCGAAGTGCGATGAGTCAGCTGGAGTCGGGGCAATAAGAAAAGTAAAAGGTTCAAAATTACTTACCAACGGATGAAACCGACTTTGTACTCTCGTCCAGAACGAGCTTCCGCCTTCCCGAATTCTTCGACTTGGCGGCCTCGGCAGAAGGCGGGATAGTCTCGTCCTGGATATCGTAGGGCACCCTTTGAGCTGTCTGCTTTATCCGAGCAATTCTTCTAGCTACGATCTTCCTATGGACACATCGAGCCTGCATCGGTACTTCCGAGCTCGCCGGAGCCGAACCACAATCGTTATTACCATTATTCACATTATTTCCTATTGTGTCGGAGTTACTCGCCGACGACTTGTTACTAACCTCCTCGGGATGACGGTACCGAGGGCCTACATGGGTCCCCCCGCTTTGCGGAGATTATTCACGTCGATCTCCCGGCCCTCTCTTCATTACCCGCCGTCATGGATACCCCCGCTTTGCGGAGATTATTCACATCGATCTCCCGGCCAAAATGATCCTGGACCCGAAGGGGAATCTCCCCGGGTATGGGTCCCCCGGGCCAAAAGTCCTCGTCCTCATGAAGGAGTCGAAGCGCCTCCATGTTCCCCCTCAGGCGCTCTCAATAGGATTCCGGGGTCACTTCGACGAAGGCCCCGAGGCTGAGGTCCCATTCAAAATCACTGTTAAGATACATATTGACAAAAGAGGTGAAGATATCTTGAAGAGACAAAGCGAGGACGAGAACCGATGAAGTGCTTGGCGCAGTACACAAACAAGATGCAGAGCCTCTCTCTCTAGAAACTTTCTCTCTCTAAAACTCAAAAAGCAAAGGGGGAGCAAATGAAGGGAACAAAGGGGAGGGCTTCTTGTATTTATAGAAGCAAAAGGGAGGCGAAATGTCGCATCGTTTGTACAGAACGTCGCACTCGTTGGGGAGCTCGTACAATTTTGGCATGGCCCCGTCTCGGCCCACGGACCCCTTCCGGATCATACCCCTCATCGGCCCATAGGCCGTTGACGATACCTTGACCTCCCCTCGACCATTAAGGCTTCGGTGGTTGACTCTCGTCCCCCTCCAGAGGCAGGGCGAGACGCTCTCATGACGCAGAATTGCAGGACTTCGTCCCTCCTCTAGTACAAAGGGTCCAGAAGAAGGGCGGTGTCTATGCCCAAATGATCGCTAGGAGAAGAGAGGAAACCGTATACAGCCGAGGGGTGCCCTCGGCCTCAATAGAGGACTATCCCTAGTAGAGCGGAACTTGTAGGAGATTCTAGAAGATACCAAGGATGACACACGTTGTGCACATGCCCTGACCTGATTGGCGGCCCTCATGGCCCATTCCATTGCTAGGTCCAAGAAAGGAATGTCCACGTGGCGCCTCCCTAGTGGACAAGCCGCAACCCTAACATTACCTAGGAAATGTCTATAAATAGGGGGCATGCACACCTTTCAAGGGTAAGAAATAGTTGATTGATTTAGACAAATGATTGATTAGCTCATTCTCTGTCTAGAGCAATCAAGTCTCTCCCCTTTTCCAAGGAAGATTTGACATCTCTAAAGAGCATTCTATTTGCCCCTTTGGGCAAATCCCTTTTTGAGAACTCTCTTACTGACTTGTCATCGGAGGACACTCCCTGGACCACGCTGGGAGCAGTTCACGTGCGCTTCATGTGCATGCAGCCCACCTCCGACGAACCATGTCAGCATTTGTCTCACCTCAAGCAATCAACTCACTTCTACCCTTTAAGTATTCGAGGGTCCACTATCCATACCCAAAAACACCCGAAACAATAAGCATTAAAAACCCTACAAATATCATCAAAATCGATATAGCATTCCCAACAATGATAAAGATCCAAACCTTACATCATAGAGCCATTATTGGGCTACCCCCAACGCTAGAATAAGGAAACTACTCACACATTATTGAAAAACACATCACAAATACTAATGCAACTCATGATCAAATACGATATAGAGATAAAAGAATATACTCAAACCACTATTAATATCGAAATCGATCAAAGGATGCTCTTTAAATTGTTGTTTGTAATCTTCAACAATAAGACTTGAATCTTCTTTAAAGTAGAGAGTAAAATAAAACAAAGGTAAACTGAAAACTAAAACTAAATAATCCCCAAAAGTTAACCCTAAAAAGTTTCTATAATAACCAACTAAGGAAACAATTAGACTTGAACACGAAAAAGTTGCGAAAATGCGGTTGTACACACGTGCCCGATCGGGCATAAAAAAACCTATGAGTTGCCCGATCGGGAAACTTCGCGGTAAGTCATCTGGGGGTCTTGCCTTATCGGGCAAGGTTTCTTCAGGATTTTGCCTGGTTGGGCAGATGTACCAGGAGGCACTTCTGCGGTAGTTTTGACCCATTTGTGCTTGGAATTTGAAAACGTGTAAAACACAATGGTTGTAACCCTTGATCATAGATTTGCATAGCACTTCGAATCAGGTCAATTGGAGCTTGTATGTGAAAGTTATAGCCCAAATACTAAACTTTCTCCAAAGTGTGAACACATGCGGAAATGCGATTGTTTGCTTGCATCTCTTGCTTCAAGCTTCTTCTCGCTCAACCACTTCAACACCCATCCATGTCCATGTCCTCCTATCCTTCAGAAATGACCTAATAATAAAGGAACACAATATACCAGAGTGATAACGGTTTCATAAGATCATAACCAAATCAAGCAAAACCATGCAAGTAATGCTAACTATGATCAAATGGAAGCTCGAATCATGGATAATAATCAGGTAATATGAGCACTCATTAAACATCTTCTTCATCCATAACTTTTTTTTTTTTTTACAAACCAAATAAGATACAAATTCAACTTTTAGGTGATACATTTTCTACAAAGGTGGTACATTTTCTCAACTAGATTCGATGTTTTCACTACTTAGCATTCTGACTCATTTTACAAAATAGTGTTGCAGGATTTTTATATGGTATTTTTATCTGCTACATTTTCTACTAAAACTAATACTTTTAACACAATAAGGGGTACGTTGTTACTACTTAGCATTCTCACTCATATTTAGGAAATAAAGTTGTATGTTTTTGGTAGGTACTAGTTATAAGCTACATTTTCGAATAAATGTGATACATTGGACCAAATAACTGATACACTTGGACTACTTAGCATTCTGACCCATTTTTTCGAAATGAAATTTGATGCGGTACTGTACTTTTCGTTCATTGATATATTTTTCCACAAAGTATTCAAATAAGTGATACTTATTTGCACGAAAGTGATATGTTTAATTATAATCAAAATTCGAACTGTATTGAAGTCATCTTCTCAAAATTACCAAGTTTTCAAAAAGACAACGCAATTTTAAAGCGATACAAAAGAATACTTTCCATAACGCATAAAAAAACATAACAAAAACAATGAATCTTTGCGAAACTGAAATTGCGAAGTATATTAACTTGAAAACTAGTATTTCGTTGTAGAAAAACATGAACGCATACAAGAATACACGTTGTATTCATAAATTTATATTTTTACCTACCAAATTGCACACTATTCATCTTGAATACCATATTCTACCTTTTTGATGACGATTTTACGGCTTGATCGTGACTTTCCAACGATTTTTTGATAAGAAGTTGCAGCTTTAGCTTTGTTTTTAGAGAGAGAAAGCATGGGTTTTATAGAGAGAGAAAGAGAGAGCGTGAATCTTAAAGAGAGAAAATCAACGTGAAATTCTGTGAAGGTCTGAGCTTAGAAAAAGGTTTTGATCCCCTAGAGTGGCGAAATGACGACAACGCCCCTTGTTGTTGCAATTGAGTGGGGGAAGCGCACGCTATAAAGGGCCATTGGATCAGTTACATGCATCCGACGTCTCTGGTTGTTTCTCATTTCTCACCTAGGTACCACTTCTCATAGAATATGCGTTATATATATATATATATATATATATATATATATATATATAAGAG
>ONZA01015544.1:24487-41721 GCA_900322205.1 Kewa caespitosa | reverse complement strand
CTGGGTGTTTGTGAAATTTAACCTATATCTAAAGAGATCATAACTCACTAGCTAATTATGTTATGGATTGAATATCATACATGACTCTATTACCTACTTTTGTAGTGTTACTTGAATGATCTAAGCAAGCAACATAATCCCACTGAGCATTTAAAACGCTCTTGTTGTTGTTGATCCCTTCAGACGAACAGATAGATGATATGGGAAATCTTTACTAGATCTATCAACATGTTGTTTTTTTGTATTTCATTGCTTACATGCATGTGGAGCTCCCTGGTCAAGCTTTTCTGCTAGCCTGTTTGTTCATGGATTTTGACATCAGACCAAAAGCACACAAATCTGACTGCATTAGAAAAGTCAATTTGCTTCATTAGATTAAGAAACGATACACGTTACATTGTTTTGTTTCTATTGGGCCATTTTGGAGAGCTTGTAATTAGGTGTTAGTCCAATAACGACAGCATTTCCCCTGTAACCCCATATGATTTAGTGAATAACCAAAACGCGTTAAAATTACAGGTTTTCTTCGGCTAAAGGACCCACTCCAACCATTTTCCAGGCACAAAATCCAAACTAGAGCAATGGCAGCAATCATTTCCCTTGATTGTTTGCCTTGTAAGTCCAAATCAGCAACAAGAGTACACCAGCCTGTGATGAGGAGATTCAGCAAGGAACTAGAGAGTGACTTAGAAATGGTGTATGTGGGGCAGATGTGTTTGTCTTGGGAGTTCCTTCACTGGGAATATGGCAAGGCCTTGGAGCTGTGGGACTCCGATCCACATGGGATTCGTCAGTACAACGAAGTTGCGGATAAGTTTCAGCAGTTTCAGGTTCTCCTGATGAGGTTCATCGAGGATGAGCAGTTTCATGGTCCAAGGGTACAACATTATGTCAAGAGTCGGTGTGTGCTTCGGAATCTTCTTCAGGTTCCTGTTATAAAAGGTTAGGGGCTTCTTTGGATCAAAATTGTCCATCTTAACGATTGAATTTGCGTAACCATTCTTAATGCCTCTGGAACCATAATAATTTTGGCTTTGTCGTGCATGTAACCTTATAATTGCCGAAGGACTCATTCTATTAGACCATTGATTAGTAAGTTCATACAATGCCGGCTGCTTCTGAACAAATAAGAAGCATAAACCAATTATAATGAGCTATCTTGATTTAGTTTTCTATCATTTAATGCAGACAATCTTGTCAAACATGGATGAATTTTACCTGATTAGCAACATTTGTTTTGAAACTTTAATTTGTCCACTTTGTTTGCTCAAGGTACGTTTGGCTCATTTTTATGGTTCTATAATAGCATTTTGGTATCCTTTGCATGTTATTGCTTAATTACGTACATCATATTATCATGGAGTATAACGTAGAGTTTTCTGTGTTTTGTCTCTTCTCAGAGGATAATTTGAGGGACAAAAGGAAGGAAAGAATTATAGTAAACCCCAAAGATGCCATAACCAGCTTAAAGCTTGTGGAGATCATTGAGGAGTCGATCCGTATATTCTGGAAGTTCATCCGAACTGACAAATACACGAGCAATGCAGTTTTTGTCAAGTGTCGACGGGGTTCTAACGTTGAACTCCAAAACCCAGCTGATGTTAACCTCTTAGATAGAACTCGATCAAATCTCCAAAAGGTCACGCTTTCTGAACTATAGCATCTATTTTTGCGCAACAAAAGAAATATTATAATGTTACTTTTCCACTGAGTTTTGGATGATACACTTTGTTTGCAGAAAGAAAAGAAGCTGAGAGAGCTGTTAAGAAGCGAGAACTGCATATTGAGGAAGCTTCAAACGCATCAAGAAGTGAGCTCAGATCATGTTTTGTATTTCTTTTCTCAGGTGGATTTGAGACTAGTACAAAGAGTGTTGAATATGTCAAAGATTACCACAGAGCAATTACTTTGGTGTAGCGATAAACTCAGCAAGATTAATTTTACCCGTAAAACGATAGCTGTAGAGCCTTCATGTTTGCTATTCCCTTGTTCATAGTGGAGCGATAATAATACTACTATCAGAGGTATGATGATGCATGTTAGATGTACATTGTAGAGTGAGAATGTAAATAGAGACGTCTTCCTTAACTTTCCTTTTTCCTTATTCTTCTTACATCTTCTAGCTTATACTCCCTCATTCACACAAAAATGTTTACGTTTCTTATTTGGATCATTGACCAAGAAAACCATATATTAGCACGTGAGTTCCTGGCAAGTAGTTGAAAAAGCATATGGGCAACTCGCATTTGAGGAGAGTGTGTAGGGAGAGAGGACACGTAAGTGGTACCGTTATGGCGTACAAAAGTCTTTTAACGAGAAAAGTAATACGGTATTACATGAGGAAATGTTAACATCTGAAGATATGAAATAAACAAAAAAAAATATGTAAATGTTTTCATGAGACTAAGGGAGTAATAAAATTTTGGTCCTCGGAAAACAACAACACCACCACCGAAAACCACACCATCGTTGGAAAAGGGTTAAGAAAATGCTAAAATTCTATGATGATCATAGCTAACATGATGGGTGAATATGAGCCCTTGATATGCATGTGCACACAGATAAATCTTATATTTAAACCCCTTATAAAGGAAAAGATCAATTATGAAATTTTATTCTACTTTCGAAATTCGAAAATTATATTGTATAAAATGGCAATTGTTTCGGACCAAAGCCAGTGTGGTTTGACTTATGGTGCACATGGACGTTGGTCCTCAATTGGTTTCACGGGAGTGTAAGAAGAGGAATGCTAGACCTCGTACTGTGCATCTGCCGGGGATAACCTGCACACAAGCGAAGCTCCGGGATGTTCCGGGGGGTTGCCCTTCGACGCTCAAGTCAGTACCGAGACAAAAGTACTTAGGCCCTTAAGCAAGTGAGGCCTAAGTCAATGGATATGTTATTTTTTGAGAGTATGAGTGAGTGTGTTTTCTTCCTACTAACCAAAGGAATGTTCCGTGATGATGGGATGTTTCTTGATTAGAGGGTGATCTCTCGTCTCCTGTCTTTGACCTACCATAAAGATAGTATATATATGGAATGATCCCTAGGACAACTAATCATGGGGTATTGATGGATCTCTTTATGAAGCCCCCAATGTGGTTATTATCCACTGGACTATTCATCTCCAGAAGGGCCCTTGTACCGATTCCAACCTTATGACCCAAATAGACTCAAGGGCTAAGCTACCCCTAACATTTGGCCCTTCCCCTTAATTCAGGAATGCTGATTGGACTAGGGGAATGATCGAATTGGGCCGACCCTGCCGCCAGTATGAGCATTAGATTTGGTCCCTCCTGTTGGTGGTTGGGCCAAGTGGCCAGAGCGGGAGGCTACGCTCTTTGTAGGGGTGTAGGGGATGACGGTTAATAATGACTGTGGCGATTTCCAAGATAGCCGATGTAAGTCTCCTATCCGTTGTTATTTTTGCGTTCTTTGGTTTCGCGACTTTATACCTCAATTAACTCTAGTTTACTCCCCACAAGTCCTTGGACGGGTGTTTGGCCGTCACTCCCACATCAACAATGATTCACATCCATTTATCACACAGTAGAAAAATCAATTTATGAAATTTCATTTGAATTTCGATATTCAAAAATTATATTGCAATGATTCACATCAAATTATCACGCATCATCAATAATCTCCTAAACATATTATTATTTTTAATTGCCTACATCACTTTCCATGTTCATGTACATTTTGATTGTCTGTCATAACTGTTTGGTTGGTTTCGGCTTGGGCTCCCTTCTAAGCCCATTACTCACTCACCCCCACTCATCGCTCCACTAGTTTCGGCTTGGGCCTCGTCTCGGCCCATGGACCCCTTCGGAGTCGTACCCCTCGGCTGCCCGCGGGTCATTGACGATACCTTGGCCTCTCCTCGACCTTCAGACTTTGGCGGTCGACCCTCATCCCCCATCCAGGGAAGGACGAGGGACTCTCATGATACAGATTGTATGGGCATTCGTCCCCTCTTAAACGAAGGGTCCAGAAGAAGAGTAAAGTCAACACCCATATGACCGCTGAAGTAGGGGACGAAGGAGTGCACTGCCGAGAGGTACCCTCAGCCCCAGTAGAGGACCATTCCTGGCGGAGTGGAACTTGTAGAAGATTCCAGAAGCACCAAAAGACGACATGTACCGTGCACATGCGCTGACGTGATTGGCGTCCCCATGACCCATTCCCTTGCTAGGCCCAAAGGAGGAACGTCCACGTGGCGCCTCCCTAGTGGACAGGCCATAACCCTAGCATTCTTTGGGAAATTTCTATAAATAGGAGGCACGCAAACCTTTCAAGGGCAAGAAATTGATTCTAATGGAGATTACACATTTACTTTCTCTCTCTAGAGCATTCAAGTCTTTCCCACTTCTCGAGGAAGATTTGGATGTCCTAAAGAGCATTCAATTTGCCCCTTTGGGCAAATCCATTATTCTCGAACCTTCCGTACTGACTTGATCGGTGAAGGACCGTTCCCCAAACCACGCCGGGGGCAGTTCACGTGCGTTCCTTGTACAGGCACCCTACTTCCAACGAGACATGTCAGCATTCACCTCATCTCAAGCAATCAAGGCTCTCCAACCCTTTGAGTATTCGAGGGTCCACTCTCCTTACCCAAAATCACCCGAAATATTTGGCGCCATCTGTGGGGAGTGGCTAGCCAAAATTGCATGAGATTGAGGAACGAGAAACACATACAAACACATGAATCAAGGAACAGTAATTCGATGTCGAACCACGATGAAGATCAGTCAGCCTTATCCGCAGGGGGACGAGGAAGAACCCAGCCCCTTGTCACGATGGAGGAGCTGGAGGCCTTACAAGCCAACATCCTGGGAGACATGCACAAGATGTGCACGACCCTCCAAGAGAACATCCTCCATCATGTCGGAGTGACGAAGCACCGAGACGAGGGTGCTTCATAGAGGACGAACGAGCGCTCAAAGAGCAAGAAGGACCTGGAGTCGCGAACCACTAAGGTGATGGAGACTCCCCCTTCAGCCTGAACGGTTCCAACTCCTCCTCGTCGAAGTCCAAGAGCAAGTCGAAAGCCTCCGGTCGAAGCGAGAGTATGAAGAAGCATGGAAAGTTGGGAAGAAACGTAGCAGACCTGTGACCTTCCATTGAAGCAATGAAGAAGAGGAGGAGAGCGGCCGAGGGGTAGGTAGAGAGCCCTAAGAAAGAAGAGATCAGGGAGATCGTCCGGCATAGGCAAGCCGAAATGCTACAGGGGCAGCGGGGGCACTTCCTGACCCGCCTAGGGCCGAAGGACTATGACAACATCATGAAGAGTTTCAGGGGATTGGAGATAAGCCCGGAACTTACCATGAAGGTCCCTCTTAGTGAAGAGATCATGGCCTATCCCTTGAACCTGAACTCTCGGATGAGAAAGATGAAGAAGTATAGTGGAACGACCTCGCCCGAGAACACCTGATGGCCTACGAAGCAGCGATGATGACGCAAGAGCAGAACAATTCCACTTACTGCCGACACTTCGTCGGGACCCTGGAGGGTAGAGCCCTTAAGTGGTTGGACAGCCTCCCTCGTCACAGCATTCATAGCTTCAATGAACTCTACCGCGTCTTCACAAAGAACTTCATGACCTACGAAAAGACTGAGAAGTGCTCAGAAGATCTCTTCAACATCTTTTAGGGGAAGAAGGAGCCGATGAAGGATTACGACAAACGTTTCAACGACGAATGCTTAGAGATCACCGATCTCGACCAGGTTCAAGAAGGTCCAAATTGTTCACGGCTTGGGAAAGTTACGGACAAGACGTGGTGAACGGAGGGCATCGACGAGAGAAGCAGTATGACGACAAGCTAAGACCATCGAGAAATGAAAGGAGAAAGGCTGAAACGCTGAACATCGAGAAACCCCAATTCCAGAAGAAAGCGTCGGGAGAAGGGGGAGGTCGAAGCGGATTCAAGGGGTGGGGGAAACCTAAAAGAAAAATGATGGAAAGCCTCTTAGTGAATCAAATCTTGAATTGCAATCAAGAGGCCATTTTGGCAAAAATCGACCCCAAGCTACTCCCCGACCCAACCCCGATGAAGCAGGGCACAGGAAATAGTTACTTCTTCTACCAATACCACAAAGAGCATGGGCATAGTACGAGGTATTGCCGAGAATTGGGTTCATAGCTTGAAAAACTGGCCCGGGAGGGGAAGCTCAATTCCTTCCTAAAAGACAAGGGTACGACCATCGTTCCGCCAGGCAAGGGGCAACAGTCGAGCCTGTAGCCTCAAGATCCTCTTCGGACTCCTATGAGGTGGCTATCATCTCGGGTGGCCCGGCAGGAGGTGGCCTTACAAACAAAGCTAGACGAGCTCATCTCAGATCCCTCGACCAAATCATGTTGATTGAGGAAGTTTCCAAGTTCGGGAAGCCAATCACCTTCGACGAGACGGACATGAGGCCTCTCCAATTCCCTCACGATGACCCCCTCATCGTTGAAGGAAAAGTTGCCAACACATTGGTAAAAAGAGTCCTAATAGATACGGGGAGCTCGGTCGACATGATAACAACCAGTTGCCTCATGGACCTCGGCTATACTTCGACAAAGTGATGCCGATCAGTCACCATGTGGTAGGTTTCGGCGGGAACAAAGTCCTACCGATGGGAAGTATCCAACTCCCAGTAAGGATAGGGCCAAAGAACGAAGCCAGGCGTGTCGTCTCGGAGTTCCTCGTCGTCAATGTCCCGCTCCCATGCAACGTCCTCCTTGGAAGACCTACCCTGAATAAAATCAACGGGACGCCCAACATGATGTTACTCACGTTGAAGTTCCACATGGATGATGGGGAAATAGGGAAAATCCTTGGCGATCAAAAGGCAGCCAGGACTTGCTACGTACAGTGCTTGAACAACAAGAATATTGTCCCGGAGAAGACGTTGCCACCCACCGAGACCAACGCCTTGGCCCCCGCCGAGAACAGTTCGAGGAAGAAAAAGAAGGAAATCTCTGAAGAAAAAATCATTATGAAGATAGAGGATGTTACTCCCACGAAAGAGGAGAAGGGGAAGGAAGTACAGTGCCTCATGGTAGACATTATCCCACCGGAGGTTGCCGACGCAAGGATTGGAGAGAGAAAGAGAGAGCCACCCCTTCGAGTTGCAAGGTGGAGGTCATCCTGGACCCCTCTTGTCCAGAACAAGTCACATACCTCGGTGACGAGATGGTCGAGGCCACCAAGGAAGGACTAACATAACTTCTCCGAGAATACCAAGATGTCTTTGCCTTCGGCCCGGATGAGATGCCCGACATCGACAGAGCTCTCATGGAACACAACCTTGGTGTAACCCCCAAGCTCAAACATGTTGAGCAGAAGAAGAGACATCTGGGCGAAGAGAGAAGATGGGTCGCGTCGGCTGAGGTAAAGAAGTTACTAAAGGTCGGTTTGATAAGGGAATGCCGATACCCTAAGTGGCTTGCCAATGTTGTGATAGTGAAGAAGGCAACTCGGAGCTGGAGAATGTCCGTCCATTACACCGATTTGAACAAGGCCCGCCCGAAGGACCACTTCCCTCTCCCGAGGATAGACAAGCTCGTTGATTCCACCACGGGCCATGAACTCCTGAGTTTCATGGACACCCTCTCTGGATACCATCAAGTCTTCATGAAGAAGAAGGACTAGAGCTCAATGGCCTTCATCATCGACGATGGAGCCTTTTCCTATACGATGATTCCCTTCGGCCTGAAGAACGCCGGCGCAACTTTCCACAAGCTTGTCCAAAAGGTCTTCGGAGGGCAAATTGGCAGAAACCTCGAAGCTTATGTGGACGATCTCATCACTAAAAGCGTGAAGTCTTCTGACCATTTGGAAGACTTGAGAGAGACATTCGAAACTCTAAGGAGAAATAAGATGAAACTCAAACCGAAGAAATGCGTCTTTGGGGTGAGGGGAGGAAAGTTCTTGGACTTCATGGTAAGCGAGAGAGGCATCGGCGCAAATACAGAAATGGTGAAGGCTGTGATTGACATGGAGCCACCTAAATGCGTCAAGGACGTGCAAAAGTTGTCCGGGTGCATTGCGGCTCTTAACCGTTTCATCTCCAAGTCCGCCGACAAGTGCACACACTTCTTCTCGGCACTTAGGAAGGGGACGAGGTTCGAATGGAGTGACGAAGCACAAGAAGCCTTTGAGAAGTTGAAGCTGTACCTGGGCTCCTTGCCCAAAATAGCTTCACCCAAGCCTGAGGAGAGACTCTTCCTTTACCTCGCCGTCTCCAAAAGGGCTGTCGCCTCAGTCATCGTCAGCGAGGAAGAGAGGAGACAAGAACCCTTCTACTTCACCAGTCATGCCCTGTGTGGTGTCAAGTTCCGGTACTCCATCCCAGAGAAGTTTGCCCTCGGAGTCCTCATCATCTCCCGGAAGCTTAGACCCTACTTCCAAAGCCATCCTATAACCATTCTAACAAATCAACCCTTGAAGAAGATATTGGGCAAGCTAGACTCATCTGGAAGAGCGCAGGTGTGGGCTCACGAGCTTACCTACTACGATACTTCATACGAACCAAAAAGGGCAATAAAAAGCCAGGCCCTCGTAGATTTCTTGGCCGAACTGACTCCCTCAGAGAAGACGTCGAGTTACTGGATCGAGTCCTGGCTGATGAGTGTGGAAGGCTCGTCATGCAAGAGCGAAAGCGGGGAGGGGATCATCATCACCTCGTCGGAGGGAGATGTCTTCGAATACGCGATGAGATTTGGGTTCCAAGCACCTAACAACGAAGTTGAGTATGAATCCCTCACTGCTGGGATGGAGATGACCCAGTCTGCCAGGGTAAGGAAACTCAAAGTGAGGATGGACTCCCTGCTCGTCGTCTCACATATCTCAGGAGACTACGAAGCCAAGGGGGAAGGGATGAAGGCAAACCTTGAAAAAGTCAAGGAGATGATCAAGCGCTTTGAAGAGGTACTAGTGGAACACATCCCATGGTCGGAGAACCACCAAGCTAATGCGCTGGCTCGGTTGGCCAGCTCGTCAGCCGAAGGGGTCTCCCAGAACATCTTTTGGGAAGAGAAGGAGAAGAGAAGTATTGAACCAGAAAGTGAAGATTTCCTACTTGATCGTAGAGACGAATGGATGGAGCCACTGATGACATGGCTAGGGGAGGGAAAGCTCCCCGACGACGAGAAGGAGTCAAAGAACGTCCAAACAAGGGCCAAGTGGTTCAAGCTTAGGGACGGCTCCCTGTACGAGAGAGGGTTGAGCCACCCGTTGCTGAAATGTGTCTTGAAGACACAAGGGAAAGAAATTGTCCGAGAAGCCCACGCTGGCATCTTTGGGGCTCATCAGGGAGGAAGAACCATAGCCCACAAGATCCTGAGGCTAGGCTTCTACTGGCCCACCCTGAAGGGTGACATAACCGAAATGATGAAAAGCTGCGAGAAGTGTCAGGTCTTCACTCCGGTCGCGAAGCTCCCTTCCGCCGAGTTGACACCAATCCTCTCTCTAATGCCATTCTACTTATGGGGCATGGATATAGTGGGTCTCTTCCCACAAGCACCAGGACAGCTGGAAGTACGCCATCGTTGCTGTCGACTACTTCACCAAGTGGATCGAAACAAGGGCCACAAAGAACATAACAGTTGCTGATATAAAGAAGTTCATCCTAAAGAACATCATCACATGTTTCGTCACCCCCCGAAGCATCATCTTTGACAAAGGCCGAAAGTTTGATACACTTAAGCTCACCGACTGGTTGGAAGAATATGGGGTGAACGAAAACTTCACTGTTGTAGCAAGGCTCCAGACGAATGGCCAGGTGAAATCAAGCAACAAGATCCTAGTGATGGAATTAAGAAGAAGCTTGACAAAGCCAAGGGACTACGGGCCGACATGCTTACAGAGGTCCTATCGGCGTCGAGAACAACCGAGAAAGCCATCACGGGAGAAACACCGTTTAACCTCGTCTATGGTTCTAAAGCAGTACTCCCGCTGGAGCTAGCCAACAAGAGTCCGAGGGTCGAAAACAATGACCCTGAGACAAACAACAAAAGGCGGAAATATAACCTCGACCTTCTACCGGAGGTACGAGGCAACTCACTGTTGAGGGCCGAAATCTACAAACAAAGAATGATGAGAGCCATCAACCGAAGAATAAAACTGAGGAAGCTGAACGTGGGAGACCTTGTCTTAAGAACCATGGAAACTATGGGAAGACAAAATGAAGAAGGGAAGATGACACCCAACTAGAAAGGACCTTACAGGGTGACAGAAGTCATCAATTTAAAGACTTACCGACTGGAGACCCCGAAAGGGAGGAAGATAGGCAGACCATGGAATATCAACAATCTCTAGAAGTTTTTCGTCTAGGACGCGGTCTCATCATGGAGCCTCGTCGGGGTAGGCACCCCCAAACAGCCTTGACAAACTTTTGAATCCTTGATTTCTCTAGATGAAGGGGTAGGCTCCCCCAAACAGCCACTTATCCATTTTTTGAGGCATTTGGCGGGAAGGGGTAGGCTCCCCCCAAACAACCTTTACCTATTTTTTAGGCCTTTGGCCATTAGGGGTCAGCTCCCCCAAGAAGCTAGGAATGGATTTGTTTTTGGCTCTCATGCCCTTTCTTCTACATATTGCCTTGCAAATTTTCCTTTTAAATTTTGATAGACGAAGCCCCACCACGGGGGAAAATGAACTTAGTCTACGACACGGTTAGACGAAGTCCCACCACCGGGGCAAATGAACTTAGTCTACGACATGGTTAGATGAAACCCCACCACGGGGGCAAATGAACTTAGTCTACGACACGTTTAGACGAAACCCCACCCTAGGGGAAAATGAACCTAGTCTACGACATGGTTAGACGAGACCCCACACTGCGGGCAAATAAACTTAGTCTACGACACGGTTAGATTAAACCCCACCCTGGGGGAAATTGAACTAAGTCTACGTCACGGTTAGATGAGGCCCCACCATGGGGGCAAGGAACAAAGAATCCCATTCAAGTTCACAAAATCCAGAAATAGACGAAAGGCAAAATCAAAAGGCAGTAAAGAAGAAGAGACGAGACCTCGTCCTAAGGGGCAGATAACCATCAAACTCTTTCGTATTTGATTAAAGTTCTTTACAAAGATTTCGACATACAAGAGAAAAGTACAAAGGAAAATTATAAGTGCTGAAGGAAAGATAATACGCCAAGTTCTTCCGTGGGGGGAGAGAGCCCCTAAATTCCGGTGGAGGGAACACTGGGACAAAACTGTCGGAAGAGAGCCAAGAACCCCGATGGGAAAAAGAGGGGCGTGGGGAGGGGAAGACGAAGACGTAACATAATACGTCAAGTCCTTCTGAACTTGGAGAAATGCTTTCCATGCACACTCCACCACGCCGCCAAACACCCCCACTAGGATCTCGAATCTACTGAACCCTCTTCCGAATCCACCAGACCCCCTTCCAGAAGGGACGGGACACAACAAAAAGGCGAAGCTGCCTCTCTCAGTTCCCAGAAGAGAAAGCCGGAAGAGGGCGACAACATGGGAACAAGCTCATCTTCTGGGCCGCGAATGGAAAGTCGATGCGAATCCACTAGCAACGCATTCGGTGGGACGAAGGCCGAAGAGCAGCGGTACGAGCCCGCACCAACCGTCATCCCTTCATAAGTCAAGGATGTTAATCATCGGAGGATAATGAGATAAGCAAGTTGACCCCATCGAGGTCACGATCGTCAAAAAGCATTAAACATGGGTCAAACGCGAAGACGAGACCACCAAGGTCAACATAGCCACGGACGAAGTCCATCTCACCTTGGAAAAGAAGGGGAAGAAAGATGAAAAGGGCAGAATACTAAGAAAGAAAAAACATGTTCTTTACTCAGAAAGGAAAGTGAGGGAAAAAAAGGAAAGGTGCAAGGAGAAATGACCCAAAGGTCTCCCTTTTATAGGCAAGGCCAAGTACGGTCAACAGCCCAGATCATCGGAGGAAAATAGGAGATGCGCGACACATGGCGTAACGCCCCCCCTAGAAGATAAGGAACGGCGAGAAATCTGGAAAAGAAGGGAGCGTTTCCCAAGAATATAACGCATGTAATAAAACCTCGATCTGCGAGCCTCATCAAAAAGCGCCGAAAATTTCAAAAGTATAGGAGACGAAAGACCCACCCTCAGAGCCATTATGAGCGCATAGCACATGACGAAGGCCCACCCCCTCGTCTACATCTCTTCGTCGGCAACATGCAGCCTTATTCAAGTAGGGGAAAGAGGACGAAAAACTATTACCTCTCGTCCACCCCTTCGGCAAGATTACCCAGCTTTCGTCATACTCATAAGAGATTACTCGATCAAGGCTGGGAAATATAGAATGATGAAGCATAAACGTAGAGAAGATGGACAACTTCTATTAAAAGATAAAACTTTGTCTACAATTCACTACAAGACAAAAGAAAAAAATTACAACCCTCTTCAGGATGAAGGAGAGAGGGGGGAAGAAGCAACGGCCGCATCATCATCGACGACATCACGATCCTGGGGCAAAGAGACACCCTCGGCAGTATCCTTCAGAGGACACATGTCCTCACCAGAACCTCGACCCTCGGCCTCCTCTCCATAAGCACCCTCGGCGTGAGGCCCAAGGTGATCCCCAATCGCATCCAAGAAGCCAGTGTCA
The DNA here is from genome assembly GCA_900322205.1 of Kewa caespitosa. Taxonomy (NCBI): domain Eukaryota; kingdom Viridiplantae; phylum Streptophyta; class Magnoliopsida; order Caryophyllales; family Kewaceae; genus Kewa; species Kewa caespitosa. Next base: position 29,113 of record ONZA01015544.1, on the reverse strand, counting down.
AACTCTAAGAGGTCGGCAATTGAGGCCTTACAGTAGTAGTCCCGAGGGTCCCACCTCAGCTCTTTCTCATAGGGCGCCTCGACGGTCGAAGGATCATCCCCTATCTTGGACATCAGCATCACAACCCGCCTCGCCAATAAGGCCGAATAGCCCTCCTTGGAGTCGAATATGGCTATGAAGGCCTCCCTGATGCTCTCCAGAAACACCCTCTCGGAGGCAACTACCCTATATTCCATGGAGAGACGGCCTTCGCCACTTCCTTCTCTTCTTTCTCCTGGGCTAGCTCAGCTTTGAGGGCTGCGATCTTCTCCTTCCCCTCGGCCATTTTGGCCTCGACGGCGGCAATCTTTGCAACCGTCTTGACCTTCTGCTTCTCGAGGAAGAATTGCAATGATGGGACAACTGGTCCCTCTCCTTCTCAGCCTTATTCTTAGCCTTCTCGGCCCTCTCCTTAGCCTTCACGGGCTCATCCCTCTCCTTCTCGCCGTCCCGATGACACTTCCCGCTGAGCCATCTTGGTATAGTGCCGAGATAGGAGTACCGCCTACACAAAAGGAAACAGCAAGTTAGACCAAGAGTCGAGAAGAGACCTGACATCGATGAAATAAGATATACCTCCGTAGCCAGACGACAAGTCATGTACTCAGCAGCGCCTTGACGATCCTCCAAGTACCTCTCGTCCTCCTCAGTAACAGCCCTGTCCAGGAAGGAGGCAGCCACTTTCTTCTTTTCTTCCGGGGTGCAGGAGAGGTACCAAGGGAGAAGGCCTCTCGGTGGGAAACGACCCTTCGGTGGGCCCCTGAGAGGGGGCAAAGGGGGTGTTGGATGTTCGATAACTTCCTTCTTCTCTTTGTCTTTGGTGAACCCAGACGGAGGGGTCGTTATGAGAGATCCCATCAGGACTGCAGTGGGGATGTCCCTCTCGGGGCTCTTGTCCGAGAGGACCTCGATGATGCTCTTCATCTCCTTCCCCATTCCCGCCTTTTTCAGAGGTTTCTGCACCTAAGAGCTTGTGGTCACAAGGGAAGACGAAGAGGCCGCCGACTCCCTCTTACATTTCATCCCGGCATCCTTCTTCTTAGCCTCAACCCTCTGCAAAGACGTAAGACAAGAGGGTAAGAAACAAAGCATTAAGTCAAGAAAAATATGTCAAACACGAAAATCGAGGATCCACCGAAGGGGCAGCTTCACCATGATCTTTGTCCTCGCCTTATGAAGCCTCATCTCATAGCACAAGAGCTTCAGGGGGCCATGTCTTCCGTCAAAGGCTCACCAAGGGAAACCGGTCTAGGAGAGGGATTCCACCGAGGGATTTTGTCCAAAAACCATCCTCATGGGCCCCAACGTAATAGTACTTGGAGACCCAATCCTCGTTCTTGGACGGCATTGGAGGCCCAAATACATATTCGTGCCTTGGCTCGAAGAAAAAGAGGGAGTTCACTTTAGGGTGTGGCCTAGGGCCGCTGGTCACAAGGGACCAAAGGCCGAAAGTGGGTGTTATCTTATGTACATTACAAAAAATAATGAAGAAGGTGATGTGTCCCCAAGTTTTGGGGAGGAGTTGTGTCGGAGCAACGCCGAGGACCCTCAGAAGAAAGAGGGAGAAGGGGTGAAGGAGTAGTCGGAAGGCGAATCTACTCGAAAGTTTATGAAATGCAAGCATGCCCTACGGGGCGTCAACCATCAGCCCCACTTCCGGCGCCAATAAGAAGGACCTTTCAGGGCCCCCGACCCACGACCAATAAAAGTCATAGTCCTCGTCGGGTTTCACCCAGCTACTGGGTATAGTGCTCGGATCCGTATTCGAGGCGGCCTTCTCCTCCTCCGTTTGCTTCGTCTTCCTCCTCTTCAAGGCCCTTGTCATACCCAATGGGATGGTGTACGATGGGAGGCAGGATACGATGACCGGGCCGGGATCCGAAGTGTGACAAGCCAGCTGGAACCGGGGCAAAACAAAGGAAAAATTAAAATTACTTCCCAACGGGCGAAGCCGGCTCCGAAATCTGGTCAAGAACGATCCTTCTTCTTCCCAATGGCTTTGACTTGGCGACCTCGACGGACATAGGGTGACTCTTGTCCCTGATTTCGTAGGGCGCTCTGCGAGCTGTCTGCTTCGTCCGAGCCATTCTTCTAGCCACAGTCTTCCTACGGACACGTCAAACCTGCACCGGTACCGCCGAGCTCGCCGGAGCCAAAGCATAATTGTTATTATCGTTATTGACATCTTTTCTTATCGCGTCGGTGTTACTTTCCGACAAATTATTACTGACGTCCTCAGGGCGAAGATGTTGAGGGCCCGAAGAAGGGTCGATCCTCTCTTCGTGACCCACAGACGGGGGTCTCTCCACTTGGCGAAGGTTATTCACGTCGGTCTCCAGGCTCAGGTGATCCTAGGCTCGAAGGGGAACCTCCCGGGGGTTGGATCCCTTGGGCCGAAAGCCCTCGTCCTCGACGAAGAGCCGAAGCGCTTCCACCATCCCCCTCAGGCACGCTAAGCAGGATTCCACGATCACCTCGATGAAGGCCCCGAGGACGGGATCCCTTTCAAAGTCATTAAGATAGATATTTACAAGAGATACAAAGATACCTGGAAGAGACGATGCGGCGGTGGGAACGGATGAGGCGCTTGGTCCAATACACGAACAAGAATGCAGAGCTTCTCTCTCGAAGAACGTTCTCTCTCTAAAACTCAGAAAATGGAGAGGAGAAAATGAAGGGAACGGTGGGGGAGGCCTCTTATATTTATAGAGGGAAAGGAAAGCGAAGGCTAAACGTCGCACCGTTTGGACAAAACGTCACGTCCGTTGAGGAGCGTGTCAAGACAAGACCCCAAATCATGCCACGTGTCGGCAATTCTCCAAGCGCCCTTTCCGAGGCAACGAAAGATGGAGGGGCACACCACTCAGACAAGTGAGGACCTTTTCTCCATTCAGTTATTTCGTATCGGGCAAGTCCCTTTTGTCGAAGCTCGGGACCACGCCCAATACGAGGGGAAAATGTTTGGTTGGATTCGGCTTGGGCCCCCTTCTAAGACCATGGACTCACTCACCCCCACTTATCGCTGCTTTTGTTTTGGCCTGGCCCAGTTTCGGCCAATGGACCCCTTCAGAGTCGTACCCCTCGGCTACCCGCGGGTCGTTGACGATACCTTGGCCTCTCCTCGACCTTCAGGACTTCGGCGGTCGACCCTCGTCGCCTCTCCAGGGGAAGGACGAGGGACTCTCCGGATACATATTGTATGGGCCTTCTTCCCATCTTAGACGAAGGGTCCGGGAGAAGAGTAAAGTCAACACCCAGATGACCGCTGAAGTAGGGGACGAAGGAGTGCACTGCCGAGAGGTACCCTCGGCCCCGGTAGAGGACCATTCCTGGCCGAGCGGAACTTGTAGAAGATTCAAAAAACCCCAAAAGACAACATGTGCCGTGCACATGCGCTGACGTGATTGGTAGCCCCCATGGCCCATTCCCTTGCTAGGCCCAAAGGAGGAATGTCTACGTGGCGCCTCCCTAGTGGACAGGCCATAACCCCAGCATTCTTTGGGAAATGTCATGCACACCTTTCAAGGGTAAGAAACTAATTCTGATTGAGATATCACATTTACTTTCTCTCTCTAGAGCATTCAAGTCTTTCCCACTTCTCGAGGAAGATTTGGACCTTCCTTACTGACTTTTGGGCGAATCCATTATTCTTGGACCTTCCTTACTGACTTCATCATCGGAGGACCTCCCTGGACCACGCCAGGGGAAGTTCACGTGCGTTCCTTGTGCAGGCACCCTACTTCCGATGAGACACGTCAGCATTCACCTCATCTCAAGCAATCAAGACTCTTTAACCCTTTGAGTATTCGAGAGTCCACTCTCCTTACCCAAAATCACCCGAAACAATAACCATTTACTTGAATAAAAGTTGAATGAAAGTCGTTCACCATATAAAAATCCTTGAACAAAAAATATCAAAACTTATCTGAATTTGACAGTATCATCTTCATTCATATAATTGTCTAGGACTATTTCATAAAAGTGATTCAGAAATATTATCCATCGTTGATCACCATGGATGAAACATTGAAGAATTGAAAATGCACATAATTCATGAAAATGGAAAAGTATCTTACATTTAAACCCAGATCTTAATGGTGTTCATATTCGTTTCGTATTCTTCGTTAAAATTTCCTTAACGCAAATTAGGATTAATGTGTTCACCGAAGTCCATAGTTCTTCATTTATGCTCATAATGTACTTCTATAATGAAACTCCTTTTTTCTTTGATTGTTTGTTAACTCGTTGTGACATGAGTGATGAACTTTAAAACCTAGAGTCGAAGTCTTTAATTTTATCATCAATTGCAGATTCTATTAGTATTTGAAATCCAAATAAATGTATTAGGTTCCTTCTTATAGTCTGGGCCAATAACTAAGATAGGGTAACAATAAATTTGATACACTATTATATAATTTTATAAAAAGCTACATATGATACTTTGAATTCAAAATAAAAATTCAAGAAAATTTAAGAGGATGTTAAAAGAAAAAAAAAGCAATATACAAAAAAAAATACACATATATGTGCGATTTAATTTTATATTGCAAATTAACTAATCTATTAGAATGCATTTAACTCACAATA
>ONZA01015543.1:15940-26174 GCA_900322205.1 Kewa caespitosa | reverse complement strand
CTCTCTCTCTCTCTCTCTCTCTCTCTCTCTCTCTCTCTCTCTCTCTCTCTCTCTCTCTCTTTCTCTCTCTCAGACAAATGCAGTTTCAAACACAACTCTAGATCCGGCTCCCTGGCCACGCCGCCAACTCGAAACCCTAGCCCGCTGACCCCCAGTCCAATCGACCGCCTGACCACCAGCCCCTGACCACCGGCCCTCAATATACGTCTCCTAATTGACCACCCTTCAGCAAATCGACCCTAACCTTTCTTTCCTGAAATCATCTCTTCTTACCTTCATCTTTTAATTCGTTCGTTTCTATGGAATTATTCAACTAATTCATCTTCTTTGTCTTTTGCAGGTACACGCTCAATCCTCTCAGAGTGGAATCGAGTCTTCCCTAATTCTAAATTAGGGATTTCATTGATTTCATGTTCGATCTGCGTCCCTTACAACCCAATTGTCAAAGAATTTATCAATAATTGCAATGGATTCAAAGGAAATTACTCTCCCTTGCTTTCGAAGGTTTTTCTCAATTATCTCTCTCTACTAATGTTAGAAACCCTAATCCTTGGTTTTAAGCCTTTTCTATTAAATTCTTATGCTCAATTTTATTCCTTTAGATTCCCTTTATCAACTAGATCTGATAATTGGTTGTTTATTTTTCCTTATTAATCTTGCTATTACTCACTACTTTACCTATAGGATATTTTTTCTTTGTATTCTCTATAATATAATCTCATTGTTTGGGATATCTTTCATAGATATGAAGTTCAATTCCTATGTGTATAATTCGACTCTGAATCCGTGTGTACGTGTCAATCTTGATCAGTTTGATGATAGTAATGATCTTGAGTCCAAGTGTTCTTTCTTTTATGAGTTTAACTCCTCTTCTGTAAGCTCTACTGTCTCTTTATTCCTTTTGTTTTGTTTAGGATGTTCTCTCTGCTCTCTATTTTCAATTGAGCCTCTTTTTTTCATTATTTAACTTACTGTCTAGGTGCCACTATTCCTTTGTGTGACGAGATCTATTTTTCTCTGGTGAATTGCTGCACTTCTTTTTCTTCCCTCCCTCCCTTGTAGCTGGTTCATTTTGAGTAACTTTAATGTTTTTACATAATACAAGTCATTATTGCTACTGTTCATATGTGAGTGTTTGACTTCCCACTTTCTTGTGGACTACGGTTCTTACTTGCACCCTTCCCGTCTCTTTTCTCTTCTTCTTTGTTATCTTTCAAAGAACCCCAATATTTTCTATTGCTTTGTTTGGGTGCCAGTTTGGGTCTTACAATTTTACTGTAGATATTGCATGGGTTGGTACGTGGCATTCTTTAGGGTCAACCTTATGCATGTTGCTTTGTTCTTGCATATTTGGTGGGACTTGTCCTTTATAATTCTACATGTTATCTATATATATTACCCCTCCACGCATGATTGTATCACCCATCCTACCTATCATCTCTTGTTTTTGTGTGTTGTCTCCCCTTTAAAACTCTTTCCCTTGCGATTGATAACCTTAGTACTAGTCTATGGTTTAGATCTAGTACCTCTTTTAAGCCCTCCTCTTTAATATGAACTCAACCCTGCGCCTTCTACCCCCTCGACTATCATCGAGAATGCACTCATTCTGTCACCCAATTCTTCTCCTAGTCACTTACGTCTTGCCCAACCAGTCATAATTCCGGGCAGGATGGACGTTTTTGCCAGGGTTACCAATGAGGTACCCCCAAGAAGGTGTCGTACCGTGATGTCACCCGTGGTTTGGGTCATCAAGATCTGAATCTCAATCCCGTTGGAAACCCTGAATACGAATGTCATAATTGCGGAAGTCAAATTCCGATTGGTGACACCCTAGGATTAGGGGAAGACTTGGAACATAATGCTTCCACGCCACCGCTTATCGCTCCTAATTCTCAAGCGGCTTAGGCGCACATCCCTTGTGTTATTACTATCCTAGCTGAACTCAAAGCTGTGTGCCTCATAGGTAAAGTACGGGGTGACTCTATAAATTTTAAAAGCATTATAGGTAGACTTAAATATGATTAGAAACACCGTAAAGGCGACGACACCTTTAAACCACTTGGTAATGAATGGATTCTCATCCAATTCTCTAATCTTGATGATAAAAATTTTGTTTGTGACAATCGTGGTCTAAACTCCGTCCTGCAACCTTGGTCACGTACTTTTAACCCTTATATTTCGAGCATACCCACGTAGACCAATGGGTAAGATTTTACTGCCTTCCTCCAAAGCTAGGATCTTCAATCCTTAACGCTACTACTTAGTCATGTAGGAAAGGTTTTAACACTTGATGACAACTCTAAGTTTTTTCTTAAGACTAAGTTTGCAAGATTTTGTGTTAATATTGATGTATCAAAAACCTTACCTGACTCTTATATTGTCGATAACCAAGAGTATGGGTTGTCATATGAAGGACTTCTCAACCCATGCGCTCTTTGTGGTAACTTGAATCATAACATAGATGTTTGTCCTTCTAGGAAACTCGATAAACCTGCCCAAATTATCATCAAAAAATTTGTGATAGATTGTGAAGTTAGCCCAAGTGATTCTAATGATGATGATGTTGACAATGACACTCTCATTCGTGTCCGTCCTAAAATAGCTACTAAGACCCAAGTTCATAAGAAAACCAGTCCCAAAACCCAGAACCACCCTACACAAGATCCTCGAAACCGACAGCATCATAAGTACATGACCGATCACCCTCTACCTCAAAATGAAGGGGGTTGTGAGCCAGTTAATACGCATGAAACCACCCCTAATCCCCTTATGGATCACCACATTGAAACACTGAAACCTCATAAGTCCCTTGAAAAGACACTGACCTTGATGATTGAGATTGTTAATATACCCACTTCTAATGCCTTTCAAGCTCTTCTAAGTGAAAACTCACCGCAAAGCCAATTTGACCCTCTCCAGTTGGTCACACTGGACCACACTTCGAATCCTACTGCTCTTAATGATGACTTCTAAAATGAATTAGATGAGGATGATCTTTATTGTTTAGAAGACTATAATGATGATGATAATATGGAAGATGATAACCTATTGGAATTACTCAATGAAGAAGTTAACGCCTAACCTAACTCACCTTCTAATGACTCATCCAAGAAGAGAAAACTTAATGACTTAAATGATACTGCTTCATCTTTGCGTTAGTATAATCACTTGTTGGATTACTCTTTACATGCGCATCTTAACCTGGTTATTTTCTTCTGTGCCGTGTTACCCTCTTGTCTACATGATTGATGCTTATAGTGGCACTTATAGCCATCATCTACCTTTCAGCCATTCGACATTAAGACTAGCGTGGTCGGGACTGTTTTGTAGACTCTTAGTGTTGCACTTCTTTCTTCTCCTTGTAGTTGGCTATCTGCCTATGTTTGCTTGTGTAAGACTTGTCTATAGTTGGTTGGGTAAGGTTTCAAGTAGGATTACCAGTTGTGATGGTAATCGTCTTTCGCATATCTACCGCCATGTTACTGTTTTTTCAAAGGACGCAGACCTTGCTTTCTTCCTTCAGTTATGGCTCCTATCCTTCTCTTGATGGTGTGGTATACTATTGTAATCTAGTGTTGCTTCTCCTTAATACTAACATAAAGAACTATCCTCGTCTTTGCTAACTTGTCTACTTTCACTTGCATTACTATATTGAGTGTTTGTATTTGGAAAATGATTATCGATCAAGAAGTTGGGATTCAAAGCCCAATGACTCTAAGACCGAAGCCTTTGTGATTCTAGATGATTTTCTTGTTTACAAGTACGGGAATGTTGACAAGCCATTCTTCGATCCACTCCATGCAGTTAAGAACATTCATTTCGGACAAATAAATGTAAGGCAACCCCAAAGAAAGTACTCTCTATCTCTCACCTGGAACCAGCCTCTTGGTTCGTATCTCCTTATGGCTAGTTGTCTTAGTGAACAAATTAAAAGTAACCAACATCCTCGACGATGAAGGGTACTCCATCTCAGTCAAAATGTACTCAAAAGTCTAAGTTTAAACCTTTTATAAACTTGTATTTAATTGAAGAAAAACCACGAGGGTTCCTCCTGCATGCAATCTCTATAAAAATTGCAACAACATTACTCCTTTTTCGCAATTACCTACTAACTTACTTGTTGCAACTATCTATTGGAATAAAAAGAGGCTTGGTTTTATGCTTATTACTACTTATTTCATTGCTCTTAATTCTCCTATAGATGGTGCTGTCTGTCTAGCGCCGGTACACTCCAAAGGATATATTTATCGAACCCACACCTTTGTGAGGAGTTTTGCAAAGTCAATCTCCGAAACATGCCAACAGCACAACATATTGAATCCCCTATTTGTTACGGGATAATGAAAGTCATCTTTGAAAATCGTATGCATGTTTCGACCACCCCATTCATTTATCAATTAATGAGAATCATTAGTTGGAATATTTATAGGGCAAAAAAAACAACTGCCAAAGGTGAACTTCAATTCCTTAAACAGAAATTCAACCCAGATATCCTCTTTGTACTATAAACTAAAACATCAACAGAAAATTCATGACGGATAGCCTCTTCCTTATGGTTTCAACATTACCACATTATTGACCCTAATGGACATTCAGGAGGTACTTGGGCCCTCTAGAAAATCATCGATTGATGTGCTTGTCATTAAGAGTGACAATAGAACAGTTTCTCTACATAATTTAGACAGATAAAATCTAAAGAATGTATTATTACTGGATTATATGGACCTGCACAACAAAACAAAAAAAAACCCATCTTTTGGGAAAATCTAACTAAGTCTTGGCAACTACCATGTTTCTCATTGGAGATTTTCATGAACTCCTATCCCTAGGGGATAAGCAAGGAGGTAACCTGCCTCACATAAATAGAACAAAAATCCTCCAAAGTTTCTACCAAGCTGTAAGTGCACTTGACGTTCCATTTACAGAAAACCCCTTTACTTGGAAAATAAGTTTAAATAATGGATGTATTTATGACAGATTAGATAGAGCATTATGTAACAACGAATGATTAACCCTAGATGGACCATATTCCACCTATGGGTTTGGACCATATTCCGATACTCTGTCATACTTGTGCTCAGACTATATTCCGATACTCTGTCATACTTGTGCTGTGAGAGAAACCATCAAAAGACCTTTTAAATTCCAACCTAGATGGACATATAATAAGGAGTAAAACTAAAACACCTGAAATACAACCTGAAAACGTGGCACAAAGCCCGATATCGGAACATCAACAATAAACTAACAAAAAAATTAGAAAAATTGCAGCCTGTACAAGACACGTTACTCTCATGTCCAGATGATCCTAGACTTATCCAATGGTAGGATAGATTGATCAAACAAAGAGAAAAAGGCATGCTCTTTAACCAAAAATATTGGGGAACATATTACAGAAAACAATGGCTTAACCATGGTGATCGTAACTCTCTCGTCTTTCACTTATGTAACAAGATCAGAAGTCATAAAAAGGCACTTTATCGAATTAAAGACCCGTCGGGAGTATGGTAAGAGGAACCGTCACAAGTGGCGGACCAATTCTCACTATGTTTCAACAACGATTTCAAATAGACCACTCTCGAACTAACGCACTGGAAGTTTCAGAAATTCCACCTATGATTTCAATCGAACAAAATGAATTTCTATTTCAGCCAGTATCAATCGAAGAAATTAAATAAGCAGTATTTCAAATGGAACCCTATAAAGCCCCGGGACCAAATAGGTTTGGACCAATATTCTTCTAAAAAAAATTGGCACATCATTGAGAAAGATGTTATCAAATCCATCCAATAATTTTTTAGTAAAGGAAAACTACTAAAAGAAACTAATCATACAATAATAACCCTGATCCCGAAAATCCAGGAACCGGATAACCCGAACCACTTTAGACCTAATAGTCTTTGCAATGCCATGTATAAAATTATATCAAAAGTACTGGTCAATAGACTAAGACCAGTTCTAAGTTCCATCATTGGACCTTACCAAAATGCTTTTGTCCTAGGTAGAAACATCCAAGATAATAAACTGCTAATACAAGAGATCAACAAAATGTTCCACAAATTGAACAACAAATTAGGATGGATGGCTCTAAAGTTTGACATAAAAAAGGGCCTATGATATAATAGAATGAGATTTTCTATTCCAAACATTGCAGAAATTTGGTTTCTCCCCGCAATAGATACATTGGATTAAGGAATGCGTTACCAGTGTATCCTACTCACTTAATAGTCAATTACATGATTTTTTTTTAAGCCCTCAAGAGGTCTAAGACAAGGGGATCCCTTGTCCCCGTACTTATTCATTATTTGTATGAAAGTTTTAGCAAAGCGACTGACTCTAGCTTTATTAGATAAGAAAAGTGGCGCAGGCCTAAACATTGTCCCAAAAGCACCAATTATCCCTAGTCTATTCTTTGCAGATGATAGTATCCTATTCTGTAAAGCTAACCATAAATCAGCTTTGATAGTCAAATCAATTCTTGAGCACTTCTGTAAACAATCAAGCCAATTAATCAATTACCATATATCTTTTGTAATTTTCTCACAAAAAGTGATGCCCTCTCACAAACAAGCTATTACAACTATTTTTAATTTTCTTATAAACAATCTTTGGGGAAATATTTAGGAATTCACTTCAATGAAAGACGAGTTGACAAAACCACCTTTTGATAATATCCTCAAAATTACGTCAGATAAAACATAAACATGGAAAGCGAATACGTTGTCCAAGGTAGGGAAATCGGACCTTATTCAAAGCAATTTAGAGGCAATGACGTCATATGTTATGCAATCCAGTCAGATCCCCCATAACATTTGCAAAAAACTTGATAGTATTAATCGACAATTTTTCTGGAAATCAAATGCAAATAACCATGGCATCCCCCTCGTAGCTTGGAATACGATTTGCAAGCCAAAAAAACCAAGGGGGACTTAGACTCCGTAAAACAAAAAATTACGAATCAGGCTTTTCTAAGTAAGCTAGGGTGGAAAGTTCTAACCCAACCTAAGAATTTCTAGGTGCAATCAGTAACAGCAAAATGTCTCAATAAAACTTCTTGTTTCGAAGCAAAAAAGAAAGCAAATAACTCGCCTATTTGGAATCAGATTCTTACAAACTGAACAATTATCAGAAAAGGTGTATGATGGATTGTAGGCAATGGTCAAGACATCATTTTTTGGCTAGATAACTGGTGTTTACCGGTGCGCATAAAAGAATATCTTCAGCTAAATATTTTCTCTATTGAAAATATTGATCTTAAAGTCAACAACTTTTTTACTAACAATTTTCAACGGGACTGTCCGAAATTGCTGCAATTTGTCCCGGTAACTTTGGCAAAAATCATTAAAGGCACTCTCATCCCTCAATGTCCTTTATAGGATACAATGGTATGGGATGCATCTATAAATGGATTCTTTAACACAAAATCTGCTACCAGACGGGCTCATGACACTGAACATGGTACAAAGCCGACATGAGAATATGCCTGGATATGGAAACTTAACATGCCCCCTAAACTTATTATTTTTCTCTGGCTCTTATTCCACAAAGCATTATCTACTCGTAGTTTTCTTATTCAAAGACAAATGATCATACAATATAAGTGCCCTATTTGTAATAACAACTCAGAAAATATAAACCACCTGTTCTTAAATTGCCCCTTGTCCATACAACTATGGCAAAATACAGCATCTACTCAATTGAATAAGGGACACCTGTCAGCCCTCCCGCTGACATTCGCAAATGGTTGACGGATCTTCATAAAGACCAGTGAATTTTGAAAAAGTGGCATATCTGCTCTAGATTATATGGAAAAATAGAAATTAAAAAGTGTTCAGGAATGGAATGCCAATAAGGCAATAGTGATTGCATCTATCCTTCGAGCACTAGCCCTGTTCTGAGAATGGAACATTTGAATGGAACTCAATGATAATTTTACGAAACTTCCTAACCACATTCTAACCGCAGGGACAAAACTCTAATTGACGTTAGGTGGACTCCACCTCCCCAAGGCACTATTAAGCTCAACTTTGATGGTGCCTGCAAAGAGCAAGACTCAACAGCATGCTTTATTATTCGTGATAGTAGAGGTGATTTGATACATGCTGAAGCAACCAATCTGGGAACCACCTGAGTCCTTGTAGCTAAAGCTACCGCACTTCGAGATGGCATTCGAATGACCATCAAATATCAACCTCAACGGGTCATAATTGAAGGTGACAATTTGACTGTGGTCAAAGCCCTTCAACAACGCATATCAACTATGTGGCAAATCCTACCTATTATCCAAGAATGTTACAATCTTCTTCATCAAATTCCGTTAGTCTCGGTCATCCATGTGTATAAAGAAGGCAACATGGTAGTGGATCATCTGTCCAAGTTTGGACTTTCCATTGTGGATTCGTACTTTTTTTTTCGGATCTAGAAGACAACACTCTGTGTTTTATTATCCTAGATGATAAAAGGGGGGCACTCTCCGGCGGAGAGGACCCTGCTAGTTGTAATTCTTTTTACCTTTTCCAAAATAAAAAAAAAAAAAACAAAAAAAAACAAAATGTATTTAATATTCTCTAGCATGTTTTACTAAATACAATGTTAATGAGGCGTTGTCCATAAGTTCCATACAATTTAAATCTATGTTCAATACAGAATTTCAATTCACCAATAAAATAATTAAATGATGCATGCCACCTATAATAACTAGATTGCTTAGGATAATAACGCGTTTGAAAGATTTTGAGGTAACTAATGTTGGCTACTGTTGTTTTCATCCAAACCTTCAAAAACAAGTTAAATTGTTAAGCTGCAAGTCCAAGAAAGACTTAAATAAGATCATTTTTCCCTTAAACTACTTAGCTGATACGTCACATGTGACATGACATTATATGATAAAAAAATGAAGGAAGCAAATTTTTGTATATCCTAAAATTAACAAATAAATATCATTATATGTTACCTAAAGGTTTTATGTATGTAGGTAAAAATTTCATTTGGTTTAATGCAATATTTAGATTTAAATATGGTAGCTAAAATTAATAGTGGTTAAGTGTGTGTTCAGTCCGTTTGTAACTACCTGAAATATACTGAATTGCGTTGAATTGAACTGAACTGAATTGAACTAAACTAGACTAAATGGTAGTTAAATTATAACTAAAATGAGCTTAATTGAACTAAACTAAACTGAATTGAACTGAACTAAACTAAATACACTAAAGATGAACTAACAATAAACGAAATATGTACTTATGATATGTTATACATGAATATTATAGAGTAATTAATTTCACATGGAAGAAGAGTAAAAGTAGCAAAAAAAAAAAAAAAATTAGTGATTGGTGAAGAAAAAAAATTAGTTTTTTATATTTTCCTGAAAAGGCTCAACTTAATTTTATATTTCGGACCTTTTTTCATTTAAAAAAAAAAATTGAAAAATATGACAAAAGTACCTAATAAAAAACATTCTAAAATTTTGCTTATGAGAAAATGAGATATCATTTCCTAAATATGGACAAAATCGAAAATTGTACACTATTCTCCCTTTATTCAATGCCAAAATGGCAACTTTGGTCAATTCTAGAATACGCCCGCAACAAGTTTTATACTTAGATGTTTTTACTATTTTTTTCACAAAAAAATTTACTATGTTTTACAAACAATAAAAAAATGTGGAGTTTATAAGTTAATCCATAAAATAAATAGTAGAACTTAAGAGTTGATTATGTATTAACTTTTTTTATGTTTATAAAAAGATAAAGGAAGCAATTTTCGTATATTCCAGAATAAATTAATACAGTTCAAAAAAATATTACCCTAAAGTTATATGTGATTTAGGTAAGATTTTCTTTGTATTTTAATGCAATTTTTAGGTTTAAATATGGTAACCTGAATTTTATTATTAGTGGATAAGTACCTTTATAAATTTTGCATTCAAATTTTTTAAAACTATATATTCTTTCTAGACATTTTAAAAGAAATGAATGTAACAATTAAAATCCAGATAATTAGAGAAAACAAAAACAATTTTTTCAATTAAGATAATCAATAACTAACAAATTTAAACAAAATAATTCATGTTAATATGTTTAATTTGGATAACTAAATCATACTACAACAAAATATCCTATACAACCATTTTATACTCAAACTCTAAATCTTAAAAGAATGTCCTATTCAACTTATCTCAATTATAACTCTTATCTATATATCACATTTTCTTGATAAGCTCAAACATATTACT